>VMDR010012700.1:0-26130 GCA_007922815.1 Macrotus californicus | reverse complement strand
CTGTGATTTTACTACCAGACCCATCAAGACCCTGCAAAGAAACTCCCAGAAACTGAAGTGCCTAAAAAAAGATTTCTTTACTAAATTGTACTATCCTTGTTCCTAAATGGACTCTTTCTAACAAACACAGAAGCAGAAAATAACACCAGAAAAATATTCTGAAAAAGTGGTTCTCAACATTCTAATGGGTTACAAATGGGTTTGGAACCTTCCCGCCATTTTTTATTGTTTGCTAGCTTCCTTTCCTTCCGCCCAGAGTTTCATTGCTTTCTTTCCTCTTCAGCCTCCTGGATTCTTGAGTTAACCCACTGAATCTTTCTGTCGTGGGCAGGACCAACAGTGCTTTGCCATGAAGGTCTCCAGCTGCGGAGGGCCTCAGGCTCTGGAGTGTATTCCCACACAGTCTGCAGCAGAAGACATCTGTACTAGTCAGGTCCAGCAAGGTGGGTGGAAAGTATACTTCTGTAAAGATATTACACTTACTTTGACAAAAAAATTTTTTATATCCCCACAGTCAAAATAATGTCCTTGGAGACCAGGGAAGCTTAACCAGATCAGCTCTATTAGGTCAAATATCAACCAGCAGAGCTCAGTGCCAGAGGATTATTATGTTAGGAAAGTGAGTCAGCATGTTAATGGTTCTGCCTGGTAGCAGTATTAACTGGTTCACAAGACTGAGAAGGATTATTATCTGACACTTGCATATCCTTTCTGAACTTGGAAAGAGACAGCTCAAATCTAACCAAATTAACTACATCAGACATCAATGATGTGGAAATAAAGACTGACTAAGACAAACAGCTGAGAAAAAGGTGGAACTTGGGAAGTGTACTGGATCAGAAACCAAAATACTGCAATCAGTGCTCCGAGTTCACCCTCAGGTTTGTAGGAGGCACCTGCTGTGTTGGCCACACTTCTCTCATCTTCCTTTCCCTTCCATCCAGAGTTATCCATTACAGGGTTCACTGCACATGACCCAAGCCAGCCAACCAGAGCCCTGCACTAGAAATTTCTGACTTTGACCTAAGAGAAAATAGGTCACCGTGGTCTGAAGTGGAATCTTTGAGGCACCAGTGGCTATATTTCCCACCACATAGAAGTAGCAGACTTGTGGAAGGAAAATAGGATGCTGACACACCGAGAGCAGCAGAGGCAGGAGAATCAGATAACCCAGTGACTATCCAGCTCCAATTCCATCATTCCGAGGCCCAGTTCCAATGCCTTTCCCACAGTTTGGGTCCACCAGCCATTCTGTCCCCCTCATGCCTGAGCTTACTTGATGTGGGTTTCTCTTGCTTGACATAAATAAAGTCCTGATGAACAGGAATGTTATGGATGAGCCTCTCTGGACCTCAGTGTCTCTGAAAAAACTTTTAAAAGCCCTGTATTACTTGGAATGTAGGTTTCTCCGGTGTCCATGGGACCTAAAATAACAGTTTCTTGGCCACAGGTAAAATTTCAAAGCTGGTTTGCCACTCCGCTCTGTGAATTTGTCAGGGTCCAGTCTCCTTCTCACCAGGGGCTTTCAAGGGTGTTTACCAAGGAAATGGCTGCACAGCAGGGTGGGAGTTGCTGCTATTTCTGCCTGGTGGCCTGGTTGGGGGGGGGGGGGTTGACCCTTAGTATGGGCCAAGGAGCACTTGTGTTTCCTGTTCTTTTGTGAATAGAGTTTTTACTGTTATCAGTCTGATCCTGCATTGTCATTGTAAGTGGCATGTATGTAGAAAAAAGATGACTTGTTTTTACTATGTAGAGGAGCCTCATCTGAATGTGACAGAGGTGATTGTACTCTATGTCGCCCAGAGATCCTAGACTTTGAGCTGGATGCAGTGACTCAGCTGGACTTTAGAATGACCTCTTATGGGCAAGAGCTGGGTGTGGTCTATAAAGGGAAAAGATTGCACACATGCATATGGACATCTGAGTGGTCAAAATGGGCACTTTGACAGAGACTGCTGATTGTTCCCAAATTGCTTCTTTTCTTCATAGAATGTTTTAACTGGGTGGACCACGGTAGAACAAATAGTACATATCCCAGCCTCCTTGCATCTCGGAGTGGTCAAGTGACCAAGCTCCTGTTCATGGGACATAGCAGCAGTGACATGTTTACCTGCAGATCATGCCCTAAAAGGGAGAAGCATTCCTTCCTCTCTTTTGACCCCTTCTGATAGCTGACATACAGACTGAGGGGCAAACCATCTTGCAGAGAGCAGGTGAGAACAAGACCTGAAGGGTTACAGAGCAGGTGGACAGGAAGATCCTGGGTCCCCAGGACAGTGGTGTCACTGTGTCAGCACTGGCCTATTATCAGAAAGAGAAATAAACTTCCATCTTGCTTAAGCCACTTTCTATATTGGTCCACGTGAGGGTGGCTTGATATTATTTCCTACTGTTAGAAGAACTATGCATATGCTTATCCAAATAGGTACTTATTTCAGAAACAAAGTTTCTAGAAGTCAAGGACTAGAACTACTCAATTTTCTGTGTGAAAGTTAAACTATAATAAAGTCCAGAGATAAGAATTTAAGGAGATTAAGATAAGAAATGATGCTTTTGTCCCACCCTCCTTTCCCAGTTCTTTAGGACAGCCGTGTGCCTGCCTTGGTAACACCACCCCCTGCCCAGGGTCCACCCTAGTCTTTCCAGGGGACGAAAGGCACTAGGTGTCCAGTCTCACTGAGGCTGGGCAGAATTTTAAATGAGCTAGTATTTAGGATATAGGTGTGGCTGCTGGGATACAGAAAAATGATAGGACCTCTGCGGCACTGTGATGTTCCTGGGGCAGTCCTAGGAGCAGGACTGACCTTTGTGCCCCAATATGCCCAATCTTACCCCACATCCCCATTGCTCAGCAACTAAAGGGTTAGCATCCAATGCACCTGGTTAACAAGGCTCACAGGATCTTGCTTCAAGGCTGAATTAGTACACATTGTGATAAATTAAATACTTGAATCATTCTTGCCCATAGATACTAGACTATATTTCTCTACCTGCCTACATTCAAATGAGTTTCCACAACTGGGTATCCACTTAGTTCCCATGCTTATATTTCCTTCTTCCCATTGGAACTGGAGTCTGGTCTTCATGCCCATGTCCTGTTACCCTGCCATGTTCTTTCCAGTTCCCTTCCTTGTTGGGACTGGTTGGGTTCTGCCATGAGTAAAAAAGACCCCCATGTCATTTCCCTGCCTGCCAGTGATGGGCCCTTCACTGACACCTAATTAACCACACTTGGGGGTGTTGTGCAGATTACAGTTTAAAGCTTTGGAATCAGAAGACCTGGGTCCAAATCCTAGTTCCATCATTTAAAGTAATGAATGTGGCCTCGAGAAAATTAAGTTTCTAAGATTCATCTTCAAATAAAGAGAATAATGCTAACCTCACAGGCTTGTTATGAGAACTGAATGGTACCTAGTAAGTGGTCAAGAAATTGTCATTGATCTGTGCTATTGTAGCTGAGTTAACTATCCACCTGGTTGTCACTCTTCAGCCATCCAGCTGCCTCTCAGCAGTCAGCCTCTACAGGTGAGATATTCTCTCCTTTTCTCCCCAATCCATCTGGCTTCTGTCCCTGTCCTACCCGACAGTGTTGCCAGTCCCCAAGTGAGTGTGCTCAGTCCCACCCAAAGCCCTGAGTATGTGTTTATGGAATTAGTAAATGAATGAGCACATGAATTAAATATGGTGCCAATATCTATTGTCTCCTAAATATGCCCCAAATATTTACTCTAAGCAAAGACCTGTCCTAGTTGATGTGGGGTATGCACAAAGTTGATAAGTATCATGACCCAAGGGTTAACAATCCTCTGTCTCTCTGTGTCATTGTCAGAAAGGACTGTATGAGTCAAGTTGACACATCATCTCTTTGGGTTCACATGGCTGATAACATCCTAGAACTTATAGGAAGAGAATAACCATGAAGGAAGTCCATGTTTGCTTCTGAATTCTTGGGATTCACCCAGCTCTAACACCATGGAGGCCTCTGAGATAAACACTGGTCAGCTGAAATAATCCGTTCTCCCTCTGCCCCTGTAGGGCTGTGTCACTGCGTGCACCCATGGAGGCCCACCCTGCTGTGGGCCAATTGGCAGGAGAGAAAGGAGGTATCAAGGATGTAGGTACCATCAAGTGATTCCCCTGGTAGGAAGGAATTTCCAGGCCATGGCACAGAACTCAAGAAGAGCTGCTTGTGCCCTGAATATAGCACCTGATTCTGAGTGATAGAACTGAAAAAAAATGTTGAAAGGGGAAAACTCTCCTGTCCACTGGACTTATGAACATACCTCCCATACTGTGAACTGGGACAGGTCCATCATCTCAGAGCCTCACCCTTCAGTACTGCTGAAGGGTTAAGAACAAAAAGCAATATCTATGAGGCTTTGCTCCAAAGATCATCTCAGCCTTGCCTTGGGGTTCTGTGTGCACAGCTAAAAACCATCTCTTTCCTTTTCTTGTTCTGTATTCTCAAGTAAGTCTTGGCAAATAGTGCCACCATTTTACAAAAAGGTGGGAATGAAAATGACATTAGGAAGGGCTGAGGTGACAAGGGAGAAGAAAGCAATTTGGTGAAAGAAGAGTGGAGATCAAGATAGATGGAGGAAAGGGAAGAATTAATCCTGAGAAAACCAGTTGGTTATTTACACAACCAGGAACATGCAGGCCAAAGACACCCCACTGGGCTTATGGCTGCAAGAACCCATCACCTATAGACCAGCAAGTAACACAGACGATGGGGCATGGAGTGTGAGTGTATCATGGCAGTCAGAAATGTTATTTAAATAATTTATAATGATTTCCTGTTACTGTCCATCCCATCACATCAGTGGCCACAAATACCAGCAGTGTCCATGGAGAGGTTCTAACCCATCAGGCATATGGCTGCTGCACTACAGACTTTCCCCATGGACACTCTCTCTCTACATCCCTCTGCGCAGAGCAGATGTTTCCACAGGACTACATCTAATGACATGGTCCCAGCCATCTGGCCTAGAGGGCAGCCATGGCTGATGGACAAGTAGATTAGCTATGGCTAAGGAATCTAGACCTTCCAAGGGCTCTTCTCACCCAGGCCTGCATTTCAGTATGTTCCACAAGCTAAGTAAGTGATAGGAAGGAGAAAGAGAACACCATTTATTTTGGCACTTAACTTTATTCATTGTCATCATTGATTAATTGCTGGCACACATTAGCCCTTTTCTCTGCATCAGTTACAGAATAAGGACCATGTCCTAGGACCATGGTGATGTTCTGAACAGTGTCGAGCAGGGTGCCAGCTACGTATTGGAATATAGCGAGTTTGACAGTGGACATGCAGGCTTCAAGTCTCTTCAAGACAGAGGCTGTCTTCTGAGCTTAATTCACCATTCTAACCGCCCTCTATCTATGGAAGTATGACTTCCATCTGTGGTAAAGGAGCATGAAAGTTTGCCAAAATTTTGCCTGCTGCAGAGCTTCTCTCAGGCCAGAAATGACTCAGTCAGCTCCTAAGCAAAAGACCTAGAATGTCTGTCATTTCTAGAGGCCCCATGCCAAGCACAGGATGTAAAAGCTCACTTCTTACCCTTGCTGCCCACTCTTCATTCTGTACCATATGAATCTCCTCTCCACCCTCAGATGACCTTCCTCTCAGAAACAGAGGCACAAGCTCACTTTGGGCTCAGCTTTGCCAATAGTCACAGATTTCTGCACCACGGTGCCTCTTCTCTTTTCCTGGAGAACATCCCAAATTTCCTCTCACCTTGGAATATCCTGGGCACTGGGAACTGTATAGGAATGGCAAAAAGAAGGACTCAGAGGGCTGAGCTTTCTACATCCCATTCTCCACTCCCTGCTACCACCTAGCCTCTGTCTGACACGGTAGAAGAACAGCCAAGGGTAATCTAGTACAAAGGTGATGCTCTATAAATGGTTATTGAAAAATTTCATATAAAAACACAAACTGACAGTTTTGGCCAAGATGGAGGCATAGGTAGATTCACTGTGCGTCCTCGCACAACCAAAAGAAGGATAATAACAAATTTTAAAACAAAAAATAACCAGAAGTGCCAGAAGTGCCAGAAAATTGAACTGTATGGAAGTTTGACCACCAAGGAGTAAAAGAAGAAATATTCATCCAGACTGGTAGGAGGGGTGGAGATGGGCATCTGGATGGAGGGGACTTGCGGCAAGACAACAAAGGGAGGACTGGATGGGAAAGGTGGCACCTGGCAGAGATGGAGGTCCCACCTTTGCATGCGGATAAACTAGGAGGAACAACTGAGGAGTGAGACAGACCCCACAACCTAAGGTTCCAGCGCAGGGAAATAAAGCCACAAAAACATGACTGAATAAACCTATGGGGGTTGAGATGGCAGGAGAAACTCCCAGCCTCACAGAAGAGTTTGTTGGACAGACCCACAGGATTCTAGAACATACTCAAAACCACCCACCCAGGAATCAGCACGAGAAGGGCCCAATTTGCTTGTGCGTAGCAGAAGTGACTGAAAGCCAGCAGAGAGCTGAGCAAGCAGCATTGTTCCTTCCCAAACCCCTCTCCCACATACAGTGCCACAACCCAGCAAAGTGGGTTGCCCTGCTCTGGTGAATACCTAAGGCTCTGCCCCTTACTACATAACAGGGGCACTGAGACAAAAAAATATGGCCCAAATGAAAGAACAGATCAAAACTCCAGAAAAAATACAACTAAGCAATGAAGAGAGGGCCAACCTATCAGATGCAGAGTTCAAAACACTGGTAATTAGGATGCTCACAGAAATGGATTGAGTATGGTCACAAAATAGAGGAAAAAGTGAAGGCTATTCACTATAAAATTGAAATAAAGGAAAATGTACAGGGAACTAACAGTGAAGGGAAGGAAACTGGGACTCAAATCAACAGTTTGGAGCAGAAGGAAGAAATAAACATTTGACTAGAACACAATGAAGATACAAGAATTCAAAAAAACAAGAAGAGGCTGAGGAACCTCCAGGACAACTTTAAACATTCCCATATCTGAATCATAGGGGTGTCAGAGGGAGAAGAGGAAGAGCAGGAAATGGAAGACATACTTGAAAAAATAATGAAGGAGAACTTCCCCAATCTGGTGAAGGAAATAGACTTCCAGGAAGGCCAGGAAGCTCAGACAATCCCAAAAAACATGGACTAAGGAATCACACCCCAAGGCACATGATAATTACATTACCCAAGATTAAAGACAAGGAGAAAATATTAAAAGCAGCAAGAGAAAAGGAGACAGTTACCTACAAAGGAGTTCCCATAAGATTATCAGCTGATTTCTCAAAAGAATCCTTGCAGGCAAGAAGGGGCTGGCAAGAAGTACTCAAAGTCATGAAAGGCAAGGAGCTATATCCAAGATTACTCTATCCAGCAAAGCTATCATTTAGAATGGAAGGGCAGATAAAGTACTTCCCAGGTAAGGTCAAGTTCAAGGAGTTTATCATCACCAAGCCATCATTATATGGAATGTTAAAGGAACTTATGTAAAAAAAAGATCAAAACTATGAACAGTAAAATGACAACAAACTTACAACTATCAGCAACTGAACCTAAAATAAAAACAAACTAAGCAAACAACTAGCACAGGAACAGAATCACAGAAATGGAGATCACATGGAGGGTCATCAGTGGGTAGGGGGAGCGGGGAGAATGGGGGAAAAGGTACAGGGAATAAGAAGTATAAATGGCAGGCACAAAATAGACAGGGGGGAGATTAAGAATAGTATGAAAAATGGAGAAGCCCAAGAACTTAAATGTATGATCCATGGACATGAACTAAGGTAGGTGAATGATGGTAGGAGGGGGATACAGGGCAGAGGGGAATAAAGCAGAGAAAAAAATAGGACAACTGTAATAGCATAATCAATAAAATATATTTTAAAAAGAAAAAGAGAAACTGTGATGTTTTCTTCAAACTGTGATGGATTCTCAAGTATCACTGAAAGACTGTTAGGGAACTCCCTTCCCTACAGAACACCTCTTGGAATCTTGTTAATTAGATTAGTCTTGAACCATGGAAAAGAATACAATAAGTATCTCATATGTTACATATATTCATATAGGTCAGTAACCATCAAATATATTTTTTCCTATCATTTCAATTAAACTCAACAAACACCAGTTGAGTGTGGCTATGTGTAAACCACTGTGCCAGGTGCAAGACCAGAATGAGCAGGACACAGTGTCTGCTCTCAGAGGGCACAACTCTATTGTGAGAAGGACCTATTTACATTCATAACAACATGTGAGACCCAAGTCCTGTAATGCTCAATGGCATGATTCTCCCTGGAGGTGGGGTTGGTGGATGGAGGGAAGGCAAGGCAAGGCTGATTTAGAAAATGTTGTTTCCCTGGGCTTTAAATGAAGGCTAAGATTTTTCTATTTATCAGCTTGTGCCTGGTGTGGTTGGGGGGAGGGGGATGTTGGGTGGGGCTGAGTGGAGTGAGAGTAAGGGAAAGCCGGCAGAGGAAGATCATGAGCAAAGGCAGAAGGGGAAGGTCTTGGGGAGCAGTGGCCAATCTAATGTGCCTTCAGTGGAGGGTCTGGAATGATGCAGTGGGCCTGACTGTAAAAAGCATCACCCTTCATGCTGGGGACATGTTCTGGAGACTCCTAAATGGTTTCCCACTGGAAATGATCTGCTTACATCTGTGTTTTAGAAAAGCTAACCCTAGCAGAGAGATTTATTTCACCTGTTAATGAATTCCAACAGATTGAGCATCTACTCTCTCATCTCTAACACTAATGTATTGATACAAAAATGACATCATGACCAGGAACACTGAGGTGCATTATGTGCCTATGTAAAGGAGTATGTGGTACATTGTCCTGGCTCAGGGGCTCTCTGGTTTGTTACTAAGCCCAGCCAAGTACAGGTGTGAGGAGTGTCCTTTTCCCTTTCACTGCCTGACTGGGTTAGGTATCCAGAGCCCCACATCTTTTTCTTAAGCATTTTCAGGGATACTTAAAAGGTTCTCCACATGGAATTAATCAGACTGGTAGGCCTCAGTAAGGACACAGCTAGCCCTCATCAGCTGAGCACTGTGGGAGGGGTGCTGACTGTGGCTCACCCCGGGGGTGCTGGGCAGTGAGTGCACCCATCCTGCTCCTGTCTGTCTAGTCCCTCTCACTGCAGCCACTGGCCACTCATTTCTCTCAGTATGGTCATCTGTCCTCATGCAGGAGGCCTAGGAAGAGGGAGGGAGGCTTTTGCTTAGTCATGAGGTTTTCTCACAATCTTGCTTCAGTCCTTTTCTTTTCCATTAAAAGGAAAAAAATCCAAAATACAGTGTCACGGTCCCGTCCCGTTCCGCATGTTATTGTGGAATGCTTGTCCTATATCCCCGGACAAGTGACAAACAAATTCACACGGACTAAAGAAATCCGGTGGAGAAAAGGGATAGGTGGCCAATCTCTCAATGATCAAGAGAGAGGGCTGGGCTGGCCACTCTCTCCATGAGAGAGAGGGACCGTGTGGCCGCCCTCCCACAGACCGAGAGCGGCGCCTGCCCCTCGCCTGGACAGGCTTTTATTGACACACCAGGATGGATCTCATTAACTATGCACAGGTTTGCTTTGGGTGGATACCTTTTACAGATAACAGAGGAAAGAATGTCGCCAGTAGCTTCAAAGAGAAAGGTCATCTACAAATGTAAAGGAGAGAAGGCTGGGCTGTTTACACTCGTGCTTGGGAAGTCTAGCACAAGTCACAGTAAACTTCTGCTGTTTCCATCCCAGGTGAGGGAGTTTTTACAAGAGAAAGTTTCAAAGCGGCCTAGGTACAATGCAGGCCTGATTACCCATGGGAAACCTATCCACAGATACAATCTGCACATCACACGCAATCTGGACTGCGTTCAGATCCAGAGCTGAGTCACAGGCCGCATCACGCACGAACAGGTTCCCCACAAAACAGGTGTCTTTTTCTCTGCTTTCTACTCTCATTTCCCCTTCAAGAGCCAGCGGTCACAAACTAGTCCAACAGCCTGACTGGGGGACAGGACAAAATGGAGAAAGGAAAGACTGGGGAGAAATTGCTTCATTGCTTCATATCTCAAAAAATATTATCCTACAGTGAAGGGATGCTTTTAGTGCTACTAGGTTTTAGTAATATAGTTATTAAATGCGTGAAATGCTAAATTCTTGAAAGTAATCAAATATTTTCCTATAGGATTTTAAATTTATCCAAGTCACCAGAGCACAGATACTTATCAACCACAGGACACTAGTAAATTCATCGGAATCTTAATTAATACAGCTGTCTTTCCACACAGACAAAACTTCAGCGTGCTCATTGCTATCATTCAACCAGCTGGCCAATTCCTGAGTAATTGTGCATAGAAATATTTAAGCAAATCATTTATTTCTAACAAAAATGAACTCAAGATACAGAGATAATTCACTTCATCCCTCAACTATAAATCCTAATCTAGTCTAAGTATATTCATATCTCTTTTAAATAGTCTCGTTAGGCTCCTTAAGCTTTCTAATCTCTTCTTTCAAAAAGTCATTCATTTCTGAAAAATGTCTCTCCTGGCATAATCCCTGGCCCTGTGAATCCTGCCCTGGACTCCTACCAACACTGAAGGCCTCCCCACCAGGAAACCCCACTCCTGAGGCGCCAAATCTGTTGTAACAGTCTCTGGGATGCCATAACACTGTTCTTGTACCATATTTCATTCCCTGAAAAAGTGCCAGAAGGCTATATTTCTGTTCTGTGAAATGACGTGGTCCAATATGTTTGAACAAGATCACCCAGAGATGGTCCACCCAGCAACCCCCAATGACACAAAAGCTGGTCTACTATTTCAAGACGCACTTGAAGCATGACGGAGCCCTGTTCCCACCTCCAGATAGAATGTTTTCAGATAGACCCTGCATCCTCGTTAGGTCCAGAAGAAGCTTCGCCAGGAGTAAGTGGAAGCCATTAGAGCAGTCTATTGAAGGTTCTTGACCTGGTTTTGGTTTTCTATGCCTAATACATATATTTTTGAAAACTTATCCTTTTGCTTCATCATCTGATCCAGGCTTTTCCTGGTGATCAGCAGAGTGGTCTGGGAAAAACACTTGACTTGGGCTTCTTTCACTCTCTTTTCATTAACCGAAATCAAAGAATGTCATTATGCCATATTTCTTATTATTTTTTAGTATGTATGCTTGATTTTCTTCTCACAGTGGACTTTCCAAAATTATTGTAAGTGGAGCAATTTTTCACATAGCATGGGACAGGTAGCCATGTCCTTAATCACTGAAAAACATTATCTCTGCATGTGTGAGTGAGAGAGAAAGAGAGCGAGAGAGCACGTTTTTTCTTTTTTTTTCTTTTTTTTTTTCTGCCTAAAAGCCCATCATTAGTGCATCACTCACTCAGAATTTGAAAATGTATATTCTTGACTGAGAGGAATTATTTTTAAGTATACCTCTAACAGGCCTAACTGAGTAAGTCATTCTTTCTTTAAGTTTCAGAAACCTCTGGAATGTTCTTTAAAACTGCAGCTTTTGGGGCCCTTCCTCAGGCTACTGAAATCAGAATCACTCGGCGGGAGGGGCCAAGGATCTGTACTTTTAACCAACACTCTAAGTGATTCTTAAGAACCTTAAAGTACAAAAACCACTAAATTAAATATTAAGAATGGTTATTATTATCCCAGCCTATGTAAGCTCTCCACTAAAAAAAAATGCTGGGGTCTCTCAGGACCTTGTGTTTAGGTGGGCTTATTTTCAGAGAAACAGTCTGATGCCAGAATCTACAGACACAACTCACAGCAGACACCAGCACAACAGCGGGGCACGACGACTCTCACAGGACGATTTACATTAAAAAGACTCCCAGAAACCTCTCCCACGCCAGCTTTTCTACTCTCAAAACATTTAGATATCTATTAAAAATTTTTCTCTTATGCCCATAAGCTACAAAAAAATAACTTTAGAGAGTTGGAGAAATGTGACTATGAGCCATATACAAGATGTTATTATAAAATTATTAACTTAGGTGTGATGATAGTATAGTTATATAATTGAATGTCCTTCATCTCAGGAGATTAATTAATTCTCAAATATTTGGATTTCATGACATCTTCAAGCTACTTTCAAATGGTTCAGAAAAATAAAAAGCATATATATGTGTGTATTTGTGTCTATGCACACATACATATACATACACAGATGTACATGTATACATACGTGTGTGTGAGCAGGTGAAAGCAAATGTTGCTAATGATACAGGTTGGTCAATCTAGAGCATTTATTATGCTATCTTCTAATTATTCTGTAGATTTAATTTTTTTCAAAATAAAAAGTTGGGGAGAAGTGAATTGCCTTCTGTGTTTCTTGCTGTGCTCTCCCTGCATCCCAGGCTCCACCTCAGGCTGCCCGTGTCCCAGCAGGAAGCAATCACCACTTCCTTGACCACATCAAACTCACAATTCCTGAGCTTCCCTTGTCAGCCGTGGAAGCAACTAGAAGAATAGTTTTCTGCTCTCACCCTGACTATAAATGGAGATCAGAGGACAACTAGACATCTGTGTGAGGGGTCGGGGGAGGAGTATGAGGGTGGAGGGATTGAGCAAAAAGGAAAAAGGACTCATGGACATGGACAACAGCGCAGTGATTGCAGGGGAGGGAGGTATAAGGGGACGAAATGGTAATGGAAAACAATACAATAAAGATTAAATCAAACAACAAAATAAAATATAGATGTTTATTGGGAAGAAAAAAAAGCAATCTCAGCCTGCAAAACTCTTCACGCTATAATACAGGGGTATGCTTATCACTTAGTTTCCAACTAACAGTGACTTGAACAACTGCAGGGTGTCCAGCAGTTTTAACAACCTGCAGACAGTCCGGGGCCTGGTAGCTGTGAGTCCACCTTTCAGTAGACGTATAGTGGGCACGTGGGTACGTCTGGCCATGAGAACTCTCAAGAATAAATATCTTTTACTTACTACTAAACCTACTCATCACTGAAATTCTTTCTCTTCTAACCATGGTTCTCTAGTAAATTCTTAGTGCTGGATGATCTCACAAATCCTTCGTATGATATGACCAAGCAGGGCCAACCTTGAATGGCCAGAGAGGAGGCTTAACAACATTCTAGGGAGTGTCTGGTCTTTGCATCTGCCACTGAGGGTCCCAACCTCACTGTGATCACAGCACTCTAGAGATCTTAGGGATGACAGGCCTAGAGCCCTTGGAATCAAGGGGAAACGAGATGCTGCATCCAGTGGCCTATCTGGGGTACTAAGTAAGCAGGCAGCTAGAATTTTGTAGTTGATTGGAGCTAAGCCAAGCCTCATTAGCAATACCATGAGAAATGCCACTGCGGTTAAATGTACTCTGATTATGTGTGCAACACCCAGAAAGCATCCCCTCAGTGTAGAACCTCAATGAAGAGGTTGAATCAAGGAGGGAGGAAGCTGAGCATTCCCCACTTGAGGACAGAAGCAAGAAATAAGACACAAAACCTAAGAGAGATGCTGGACCTGAGCAGAACTTCTCTTAGCTGTGCCGCTCTGACAGCACTGTGCACTTTCTCAGTAAGGAGGAAATTTGAGGTGAATATCAAAAACTAACTGTGGCAGGCTGAATGATTGTCCCCAAAGACAGCCAAGTCCCAATCCCAGAATCCTTGACTATTACTTTATGTGACAAAAGAGACTGAAGATGCAATAAATTGAGGACCTTCTGATGGAAAGATGATCCTGGATTATCTAGGGGGGCCCTCAGTGCAATCACAAAAGTCCTGTAAGGGAGAGGCCAGACGGTCAAAAGAAAGAGAAGGCATGTGGCGATGGGAGCAGAGATCGGAGTGATGAAGCCACTAGGCAAAGCCCAAGACCGCAGCAGCCTCCAGAAGAGGGAAGTGACAAGGCACAGGTCCTCTCCTGGAGCCCTGAAGGAACCAGCCCTGTGCACACCTTGACTTCAGACTTCAGGGCTGTACGAGACTAAACTTGTGTGCTTTAAGTCACTAAATTTGTGGTCACTTGTTACAGCGGCAGCAGGAACAAATGCCCCAATTATAGAGGCACTTACTGTATACAGTTATGCTTAAGTTAGCTAAATAGCCAGCTGCGGCTCTCGTGCCAATGGTGTAGACTCAGTACTTCTCATGAACTCCCACTTTTCGCTACCTTCGTAAAGTGTCAGATGAACAAATTCTACCGAAATGTGTAATAGACTATAGAGAGACATCTGAAGGATGTAAACCCTACCCACCGAGGGAGTCGAGGCTGGCTCTGGTGACAAGGGGATGAGCCCCTCTTCTGTCGGGATCACTAGCATGACCACAAAGCCCATTCCTTTTCTGGCTCCCTCCTGACCACACCACTCAGTACATCATGGAATTCTGGGACTTGGACACTGTTTAACAATAGAGTCCCAAGGAGACCAGCAGCAGGAGGCAATTTGATGTAACAGAAACATAACAGACACACAGGCCTTTGAATCCTAGCTCCACAAAGACCCACTATAAATTTTGAGCTTCTATTTTATTTTAAAATGAGAAATAATAACATTTGTTACTGACTAATATTCTTGTGTGAATAAAATCGGGTTATGGAAGTAAGGCCCTATCATTGTAACTATGCTGCTGTTGGTATTAATAACAAAAAATGTCCTAAGCCCATGCCAAATGTTCCTCTCAGGAAAAGGATTGTTTCCCATGGCCCCCAACAATGCCTCTCCAGCTCACCAAGCCTAACACGGTTTCAAGACTACCCCGGTGGCTTCTATGCACATCACCTTTAGTCAGTCTTTCCAGCCCGCCTGCAATTGCTGCCCAGACAGCCCTCAGTTAATTGCATCCACATTGGTATGACACCAGCTGCATGACATGTGGGGGGGTGATTTGGGCTGGGCCAGGGGAGGGCAGCACTTGGATGAGCCGAACAATGCCCCTTTCTCAAGGAAATTACATTTCAGTGTGTCTAGACAAGAACAAAAATGACATTTATGGTGTAGAGTAAGTGAAGAGCCATGAGAGGGGCCAAGCAAGGCCACATCACCTGGTCACGGGCAGATGACAGGCTTCAGTATGGCTCCCTAAAGAGAGCTGTGATTTACATAGGCCCTGGAGATGGGCAGTGCTGTGACAGATGGTGGAGGGATGAAGAAGGAGTGGGAACATCTGGGGCCTGCTAGACAAGAGCAAGCAGTCTGCCATTTGTGGCGTTTAGGGACACAGTAGATATGCCTCACCATGCAAGCGCCATTCCTCATTCAGGAGAGTCTGCTCCATTTTTTATGGTCAGTACCAGGCACTGAGAAGTTTATAGCAACACTCAGCACCTTATCTTTCCCTCAGTGCTCCCAACGAGAACATTGGGAGTTGGTTTTCCCTGCTACAGGAGGAATAACTTTGGTTGCTTCTTTTAGCGAAACAACTGTGGAGCCAGTAGGTAGGTACCCATCAGCATAAGGAAAATCCAGAAGAGACGCTTTTGAGGCTGAAGGAGGGTGCCCCCAGAATCCCCTCAGTGTGGCTCTGCAAGGGAGGGGGGGGTGCCCATTTTCAGGAATCCTAGGCTCTTGCTTCCTGACTGTGAAAATCAGAGAAGCCAGCTGACAGGGGATGGGGAACTGACTGCAGCCTGTGGCCAGAAAAGAAGCCAAGAACTCCAAGAGAAGGTTTACAAGAGAGAATTGGGTCTGTGCCAGTGACCAGAGCCCAGCTCAGCACATGAGGGTCATGGGAGAGAACTGATCCCAGCAAAGCAGGAACCAAAGGCTCAAGGCCCCTCCAGACCCACGAGGCCAGCGTAGTGCAGTATGTGGCAGAAATGCCTGCGATGTGAGCATGAACCGACGGGTGATGATCTCAGAGGGCAATTAACATGGGATATTCCACTGAGACAGAGTCAGGAGATGCTGGCCAGGCCAGCCACCCCCCAGCAGAGGAGGAGCATCCATCAGACCATGCAGGATCTCTCCCAGGTCAAAACTTCTGTTTTCTGAGCAGAGAAACAGCTGTGCTGGGCAACTCAGAGAAAGGGAAACGTGTTCATTTCACTGGTACCAGCTGGCCAAGAAGGTCCTGCCACTTGCACAGGTATTCATTGTCCAGTCACAGATTTTGACATGCTAGTTTGTACCTGCGCACCAGTGTCAGGGTCATCATTTTCAGAGGGGGAATTCCTAGCAGGGCCCTAGCTCCTAAGCATGTGTGATCGGCACAGAGAGCGGCAGCTCCCAGCTCCGGAAGGCTTCCTGATGAGGACCTTGATGAGCAAGTGCTTAACAATCTCTCCTGTAACAGGGCCTATGTGGATTATATTCGATTGATAAGGAAAACTCTTGTCAATTTGTCTCGTTATATTCAATTCTAGATAAAAGTCCCTTTCCTCCACTGCTTCCTGTCACATATTATTTTTCAATCAAGTAATTTCCATCAAATGACACGGCTGTAGAAGAAAGAAGAGTGTGAGGGCAAGGGGCTAAGTGCAGTCAGTCTGGAGTCAGTCCAGGTGCTGGGTGGAACACCCACTTACACTCTCTGGAGTCTCACATTCCCTGAGATCAATAACCACTTCCTCCTCGCCCAACTTCAATCTGTCTCCCCCACTGCAGCACTCAGAGTGCTCAGAGGGGGAAGGACAACCAACCCCCAGACTTGAGAGACTTCTACTTTGCACCTTTGCCCTCAGAAGGGACTGCGGATTGGTGGTGTGGGGTCAATGACAATGGCTGGGGCTGCCAACCTTGGGGGCCCTGTCTCCCATGTGCCAGGGACAAGAACAGACAGCTTCCTGGGGCATGTTTGCATGTATGTGAATATCCACGTTCAGCTCTGAACTCGTGAGAAGCCTGGCCATCTGCCATGTTGGGTATGTGGCTCCGCGGCACCATGAGTGTCGCAGACAGAGATGTGCATGCACCGGCAGCTCTGCCCGGTCTCAGACATTCACACAATCCTAGAGCCGAATCTTGAGCCTTTGAGGTTTTCCCATTCCACTATTACAATCAATAGAGAGCACAAGTCAAAGAACAATGTTGTGTTATAATTTCACTGTTCTAAACAAGATTGAAAATGCCCAGACAATTGGACATCTAGACATAGTTTATCCAAAGCTGTTCTTGAACATGACCAGTAATGCTCTCCCTCAGATCCAAAGCACAGCCCACTGAAAAAATTCCTACTTAGGAACCCAGAGACAAAAGTGAAGTGCCGAATAGAGTCCCAAATAAGCCCTAATCTGCCTCCTCCCGCACCTCAGAGCCACACTGCCCTGTTCTTTCATGGGATTCTGGCACTGTCACCTTGTTGCCATAGAATCACAGAAATCAAAGCTAAAAAAAGAGTCCGAGTTTTCCCTTCACACCAACCCCCAAGAGCCAAATGTTATCAAACTCTAGTCTTAGATCCACAACAGCCTTTCCTACTGGGAGTGGGGCTTGAGCACAAGGAGTCACACGTGATTACTGAGTCCTGTCACATGTCAGAGAATGACTGCTGGGGCCTTGGCAGGTGTACAACCTCTGCCATAACATGCTCTCCTTCCAGGAGAGTGTTCATCTGTCCACTCAGCCCTCATTTCCTGCTCAGGACTAGAAGCCTCAAGTTCACGTGGATTTCTAAGCACGCTCGTGATACACTCTATCACTCCCACGCAGTCCACACATCAGACCAAGAAGCATCAGAGAGATGGGCGTGGCAGAAGACAAGTAAGTAGGCAAACTTCATGGAACTCTGACTCGTCTATGCCACAGTGTAACCAGTGTGTAGGGGGAGGGGGGGCGGGGGGACAGGGGGTGAGGCGGAGAGAGCTCCAGTTGCTGTGCAAGTGAGAAGCCACCTTTTCAGATGACAACACTTCAGAGCATCTTCCTTGGAGGCTTGGCTTCCTATAACCCAGTTATAGACTTTCCCTTCCTTTTCCACCCAAAAAAGGTGCCTGCTTTCTGTACCATTCTGTTGGGGATTGCCTGGGCTGGCTTTACAGGATTACTAAGGTATCAAGATTTTGTTACATGACCCAGGTTGCATTTTTACACCAATATCTTCACACTAAAAGTATTGCCTAATGATAGAAATATAGGACATTGACAGCTGCCCAGTACAAGAAACATCTGAGACCACAAAATAAGAATGGTAGATGACCATCAACTCTTGGTGGGTTTGTGTTTATTCTTAAACAATAGAATTGGAATTATTAAATTTATCTTCCACAAGTCTTCCCATTACATTATTTTCCCATCACACATTAGAATGATAAGGCTCTAGGAGGTGAATCAAATAGGTAGACAACATGGATTTAAAAAATATCTCCAGATCTTTCAGCCCTTAGTCTGGTGATGTGGATATATCACAGGGTCAAAGACAAGTTCTTCCTGCTGGAGCAGCTTACTAGGGCAGCCTGGTCCACAGACCCTGTCCACCCACAGAGAGCAGGTAAATGATGACTTTATCGTGAGCTATAGGAATTTAGTCTCCATATCAGTCTGAAAATCAGCCCTGTTAAGTTATCATCAGACCATATTAATCACTTTGCTAAGCATCTCTTTGAAGGATTCCTTAGACACACTTGACTGAGCTGGATTTAAGTTAAGCATTTTGCTATCTACAGATTCTATCAGTTTACCTTTGTGAAAATTGTGACATGGAGGACCTAGCCTCCTAAGGAGCTTTGAGCACTGATGTTCTTGATGTCTCACATCTCTCAGCTTGAGGAAGGATTTGGGTAAGGCTGCCCCTTGTTGCCAGGGAAACCCTGCACTACTGTCACTTTCTTCACGCCAGCAGCCATGGCATCTTGCTGCCAGGTTTCTCTCTCTGACAAGCAGTGGCTTATAGAGCGACTCCTAAGACCACGTGCCCAACACAAACACATCCCACTCAACTTGGAAAAGTGACTTTCCTGTCTACACAGAGAGAGGAATGAAGCCCTGGAAGGAGCCGCATCCCTTTCCCACCACGTTTTTTTAAAAATCATCTTTGACAGCTCCGGAGAGCTGGCCGAAGGTCATTTCAGCTCACAGTTGCTGGCCAAATTCTCTGATGCACTGACAGTGGGGCAGAGTGGGAATTACGGGTGTGCAGAGAAGATAGATTTTAAACCTTATTTTCTTGAAACTGTTTCCTTTAAGAGTGTGAATGGAATTTTTAAATGATATCCAAAGCACAGCAGGAAAATAATGTAAATGTAGTGCTGAGAAATTCTTCCCTCTAGGCACTATTCAAAGCCAAATTCATTTGAGAGAAGTTCCAAGGGTTTGGAAGAGCTGAGAGGGCGCTTGGTTGGCCCTGCCCAATCACATCAAGGAAAGAAAGGGGAGTGTATGGGGAATGAGCTCTGAGCCCCTGAGTGCAGAGCAAAGCGTGAGTTGTGAGTGAATTCTACAGACACCCACTGAAAACAAGTACTCAGACATGTCAGGATGCTCTCTGGAGGTATGTGTAGGTGGACCTCATGTTTCAGATGCTTTCAGAATATCTTGTCATGTCATTTGTTCCATTAAGATTTGTTTAAAGGAAAAAAATCCAGGAAGCTAATGTCAACAACTAAGGATTTTGTAAATACCGTTCCTTCCACTTCAAGCAGCATAGCCTACATCAACACTTACCATGCATCAGCAATGCTTTTGAAAGAAATTATGTGAAAATGACAGTCCAAAGTTCCTATTATTTCAGGCAGACTTCACCAAACATCTACTTTGATTTCACACTTCTGAACACAAGTAGCCATGACCATACTTTTAAATGAAGCCATGTCCTTGAATGGATGAGTGATGTTTCTGGGAAACATGAAACAGGTGAGCAATAGAACACACAGGCGACCCAGGAGAGTGACTTCTCAGAGTCCATGCTCACGCTATCATAATACGTAACATGGAGCCAGCATGGAAACTGATGTATCACCCAAAAGGGGTGCAAAGCTCTTAAATAGCCACAGCAGCCAGAAGTTCCCTTAGGGATGGGCTGGTTGTAGTAATGCTCAGAAAACACCAGAGATGAAAATGAGGTTAGGTGAAATGGTAGTATTTTGAGTAACAGATTGAAAAGGACTTTTTTCTCTCTCCTGAAACCATAGGGTTATAATCCTTTCCCATTGCATCAGCAGAGGCATTCACTAAAGGTTCTGAAAGTAGTGTTTGTTGGATTTGGGAAGCATAAACAAAGAACAGAGAATAGTGACAAGAGCAGTAGAAATGCAACTGATGGACACTATGAAGCTGGGGAAGGACACCTTTGCTCCTTATGGTCAACTCAGCGGAAATGCAAAATGTGCTGCCACTAGGACCACAGCAAGACAGTCCTAGAGCAGGATGGGTTCCACCTCATCCTGGGGACAGGGGTAGAGCCAGCTCAACTGTGGGACTGATTAAAACTAATCTTCCAAACAAAGGAAATGCTTGTACTCCAAATCATAAAAACCTGATACAGCCCATTTCATTCCTTTCCTCTCCTGAACTCTCCAGTCCTAAAGCTACTAGGTGGGCAGAACAAGGGACGAAAGGAAGGGGCCACAGTGGCCCCATATGGGATGAAGAAGGCAAGGAGGATGAGGGGGACATCTCCAAAGAAGGGTAACCTACAGTGTGTCAGAGTTCAAGCAGGGCGAGGAGGTCTTCTACATGGGAGGCAGCAGCAATGGTCCAGCTCAGGGGGCTGGAGCTCAAGTGGGGTGAAAGGGTATCATGTGGGGTGACTTCATTAGGAACTGGATGCATACAAGGGAACTGGGCATTTGCAAATGTGCTAAGGACAATAGAATTTAGGTTTTTCAGTGCCTGAGAAGGGAGTTATAGTGGGGAAAGAGAGGAAACTAAAATGAACCCCATGGTATTGTATTGGAATTGGAGGTACTGATATGATTACTTGTGGTTTTCAAAACAGATGAATAGATAAACAGACATAAATGTAGGTAAAGAGGTAAATGTGTGTATACATACATACGTATTTATATATTATACATGAGTGTTGTATGCATACACACAGATATATACCCTATCTCTGTCCACTGAAAAGACAACTTTCCAGGAGCAATGAGTGCACCCAGAACCCAAATTTTGGCTTTCTATGTACCCTTCTCCACCAAAAGGAAGCAGAGTTCCCTGTACAAATGGGTGATTCCATGGCTAGGACAGGAAACGCAGTAAGTTGAGAACATCTATTTACTCCAGAAAAGCAGAAAGTGTTCAAATAATGATTGGAGACATGTCAGTGTCACAGAAATAAATTGAAGGCACTTCTACTGAAAAATCTAGGTCAATTTGGGAATCAAAGGAAATAATGTTAGCAATGGAACATAACCTAATAAGTAACAAAGAAAAACATGAGTTCATATTGATACGCTTGATAAATTGGAAGTTTATAGAGTAGCTGAATATTTACATAGTTTCAAATTACCCCTTCTTAAAATGCTTATGAATTACAAAGAATAGAGGAATAAATTTAGTATGGAGAAGGCTGGCAGACACCATAATCAAGATTCTAAGTGAATATCATCAATGGAACAAATTAATTTTGTTTACCACCTCGCAGGATGCATTGAGAACACAGGACCTCCTCAGATATTTTTGCCAAAAACATATAACCAGAAACTTATGAAAACACATCTGGCAAGCCCAATTTGAGAAACATTCTATGAGGCTATAATCTTCAAACATGTCAAGACCTGAAGCATGAAGCAAAGAATGAGAAAGAGTTTTGGATTTGTGGCCTGACAACTACATGTGATACATGCTTTTGGACTGGATCTTTTTGCTATGCACGCCACTATTGGAACAATTGGTGAAACTGGAATGAGGTCAGAAAAGTAGATTGTACAAGTGTGCGGTTGTTAATATCCTGATTTTGGTGGTCACGTTGTGGTTATGCACAAATGTCCTTGTCTGGAGGAAATACACACTAAAGTATTCAGAAATGCTGGAAGCTTATGTTAGCAATTTGTCCTGAAATAGCTCCAGAAAAATACATTTGCCATTTCCCTTTAAGTTTGAGATCCTTTCAAAAAAAATTTTAAAGAATCATGTAAGGAAGGTAAATTCTACAAAGACTTGGCATAAATTAATATAGCAATGGGGCTCTCTCAATAGAGATTCTAAGCCAATAAGCATAACAGAATCACCAGGTAATTTTTTTAAACTCAAAAATACATATGCACAAACACATGCATATACACTCACACAAACACACAGAAAATCATCCAAATTTAGCCACTGATCTTACCTATGTGGGCTCTGGAAAGGAGGCACTGATGCTGAGCCGCAGAGCTGGGTGCCTATTACTATAGTACAAGTGAAGGGTTCAAAAGAAAGTTGGGTCAGTGCAAAGAAGCACTCATTGTATCTCCTTCTATTGATATGATACCCAGTTAAGCACATAAGGATGATAACTCTCTTTGTAATATGTATGGTTAATTCCCAAAGTTTAGGTCAGAATAATAACAGATGTTCAATAAATGGCTGCAATTGTCATTACTGTATGCCTGAAGTTGCTGTCCCAAATTTTCACAATTACACAGTAAGGTATATATCAGGGAAAATATAATTATCCCCTAAGTGACAATACCCTGTCCAGCTGAGACTCAGAGCAGTTGAGATCCTTGCTCAAGTTCACACAGCTTGAAAGTGAACTTGGAAAGTATTAAGGAATGTCCTTAGTACTTTCTTTCCTGACCCTGAGTGGAGGCCAGATCAGCCTCCCTCCCAGGTACCCTTCAGTCAATTGAATGAGCCCCATTCCTTCATTATGAAAGACCTAGAGGAAAACTATGGGGGAATTTTCAGTGTCCCAAGGGTCAAAAAAATCCTTTCTCCCATCAGATCACCTCCAAATTGAGCAAAGTCACTTTGATGTCGAGACACGTCATTACTATACATACCTGGGAGATGGATACAAGGGTAGCGATGAAGGTGTAGCTCTCCCCTTCCCTGCTGATGGAGTCACACCCCCACACTGGTGGGGACCTGAGTCCTGCCTGCTTTCCAGCCTGTGTGTAGCAGGAAGAGACACATTTGTCCCCACTGCCTATACTGGATGCCCTCTACCTTCTCTCTAACTCCCACAGTCAGCCCCAGCCAATGCCATCTCTCCAGAGTAAATGTGATTGGGCAGAACTTGAGGTGCTCACCTTTCTATATCTTCCTTATCCAAGTAATTCTAGAGCCTCAGCATATGAGTTTTTATATAGCACCTGAGCAGTGTTGACTAGATAGGTTAAACTGTGTGCACTTTTGAAATATACGTATACTTACATTAGCTCTTAGAAAATTTCCAAAGGAAAATGCATAATACCTGTTGTTTAAAAGAAATCTGTAAACTGAATATAATTGGATTTCAGCCCCTATCTTCATGTCCTGATTGGAAAGACAAGCAATGACCCTCAATACAAGCAATAGTTTTTGGATCAGTTCAGGTATTGGAATGACCCCATCAGGTAAGCAGGGGAAAGAAGAATAGGGACTTATGGGCAGTATGAAATGAACAGAAATCTGAAAGGTTAAGTAAGCAAAATGGCCTCAGTTTCAACAGTTACCTCCCAGAGCTCCAATCTGTTCAAACATCCAACAAATATTTATCAAAAATATGCTACATACCAGGAGTTGGTCTTACCTCTGAGTATACAGAGATCAGTGTGACACTCAAATCTCTGTCCTTGTGGAGAATCAATGTCAGTCACTTATTCAACAAATGGTTATTTGCTTGCACAATATTCAAAGCACTTGGGTAATTACTTCTGGTCAAGATAGTTGTCTAGGTAAACACGGCTCACCTCCTCACACAATCACATCAAAATTTTAACTAAGCAATAGAACAACCATCATTCAGAAGTTGAGCTGAATGGAAGTCCTATAATTACAGATTTAAAGAAGAAACCACATCAAGACTGGTAGGAGGGGCAAAGATATGGAATGGGCTGGTCCCAGACCAGTGTGATGGATAAAAACCAGGAGGGATATCTCAAGAGCAAGGGTCCCAACCCCCACAGGCCTTCCTAGCCCAGGCTTTCAGTGCCAGGAAGAGAAGTTCCCATAAGTTCTGGCTGGAAAAACCAGCTGATATTGAGGCTGTGGAAGACAAACTGTTCGAGTCCCAGGCAGTTCCTCTTAAAGGGCCTACACACAGACTTATTCATACTCACTCCCTCCGAGCTCCAGCACTGGGGCAGCAGACTGAAAGGCACCAGTGGCACACAGGGAGGAACTGAAGGGTCCAGTATCAGTGAAAGAGCTGGGGGGCAGATTTCTCCCAGACAGAAGTGCTAGCAAAGGCCATCGTTCTCTTCTGAGCCCTACCCCCACAGACCTGGCAGGCGGGTGCTACATCTGAGGCTCCATCAACCTGGCTCATGCTATTTGCCCCACCCTTGTGATTCCCTGAGGCTCTGACCCACCCAACATTTGGCCCAACCCTAGCTATCACCAATGGTTTTTCCATATGAATGGTTTGTCTTGGCCCATGCTTCAGATTTTCCCAAATTCTTTCCAACAAGCAGTATCTGGCTTCATGGAGCCCCCTACCTCTCTCTAAGTTGCCCCAGGCCTGACATTAGCAGCAGCTAGCCTTGTTTCACAGCTTGACTTCTCCTGGGCACCTACCCAGTACAGAACACAGGCAGCGGTTGACCTGGGACATACCAACAGGAATCAAGGCTCAACTACAAGAAGAGGGTGTATATAGCCCACACAGTGATCTCGACTTCAGTATCCCACTTGGATAACAGGGGAGGCTGTGTCACTGGACCCTACAGGACACCTACTACATTAAGCCACTCTATCAAGCCTGGGAGATGTAGCAGCTCTACCTAATACATAAAAACAAACACAGGGAGGATGCCAAAATGAGGAGAGAAAGAAACAGGGCCCAAATGAAAGAGCAGAACAAAACTTCAGAAAAATAACTAAACAATCTACCAGATGTAGAGTTCAAAACACTGATTATGAGGATGTTCAAGGAACTTAGTGAGGGCCCTAGCAGCATAAAAAATGATCCAGTTAGAAATGAAGGACACACTAATTGAAATAAAGAACAATTTACAGGGAACCAACAGTAGAGTGGATGAAGCTGAGAATCAAAGCAGTAATTTGGAACATAAGGAAGCAAAAAACAACCAATCAGAAGTATTTTCCACCAAGCGAGTCTCTGTTCAGAGTCATATAATTTGTGTTTGAGACCTGGTCTCAAGTTGAGAAGTGACAACTGACACCATAGAAATACCAAGAATTTTAAGAAAATATTATGAACAATATATGCCAACAAACTGGACAACCTGGATGAAATGAATAAATTCCTAGCACATACAATCTTCCAAAACTAAATCAGGAAGAATCAGATAATCTGAATGGACAGATTACACCTAATGAAATCAAAGCAGTAAACAAAAAACTCCCAACAAATAAATGCCCTGAACCAGATGGCTTCACAGGTAAATTTTACCAAACATTCCAAGAACTACTAACACTTCTCCTCTCAAACTATTTTATAAAATTCAAGAGGAAGGAAGGCTTCCCAACTCATTTTATAAGGCCAGCATTATCCTAATACTGAAACCAGAAAAAGACATTATAAAGAAAGAAAATCACAGGCCAATGTCCTTGATGAAAGTAGATGCTAAAATTCCCAACACAATATTAGCAAACTGAATACAGCAACGCATCAAAAAGATCATACACCATGATCAAATGGGATTTATTCTGGGAATGCAAGTTTGGCACAACAATTGCAAATCAATAAATGTGATTCGCCACATACATAAAATGAAGGATAAAACCACATGATCATACAAATAGATGCAGAAACAGCATTTGATAAAATCTAGCACCAATTTATGATCAAAATTCTTAGCAAAGTGGAAATATAGGGAACATACCTAAACATAATAAAGGCCACATGTGACAAACACGCTGCCAGCATCATACTCAACTGGAAAAAACTACAAACATTCCACTTAAGATCAGGAACAAGACAGAGATGTCTGCTTTCACTTCTCTTATTCAACATACATGAGAAGTTCTAGCCTGAGCAATCAGACAAGAAGAAGAAATAAAAGGTTTCCAAATTGAAAAGGAAGAAGTAAAACTCTCATTATTTGCAGATGACATGATACTATACATAGACAACCCCAAAGATTCCACCAAGAAACTACTGCAACTGATAAACGAATTCAGTGAAGTAGCAGGATACAAAATATCCAG
>VMDR010012699.1:0-26101 GCA_007922815.1 Macrotus californicus | reverse complement strand
TGTCCATTATAGTGTTTCCTGGAAACCCTTCCCCGAACTGTTCCCTCCCCCTTCCCCTCTGGCCATTGTTAGATTGTTCTTAATTTCAATGTCTCTGGTTGTATTTTGTTTGCTGTTTTCTTTTATTATGTTCCAGTTAAAGGTGAGATCATGTGGTATTTCTCCCTCACCGCCTGGCTTATTTCACTTAGCATGATGCTCTCTAGTTCCATCCACGCTGTTGCAAAGGGTCGAGTCTCCTTTCTCTCTGCTGAGTAGAATTCCATTGTGTAAATGTACCATAGTTTCTTGATCCACTCATTGACTGATGGGCACTTAGGTTGCTTCCAACACTTAGCTATTGTAAATTGTGCTTTGTTGAAGGATAACCCATCAGCTAATAAATGCATCAGGTAATAGATCAATCTCCCAACACCTCTAGGGACAAAGGACTCAAAAGACTGACACATTTTTGATGAGAATGGAGAAGGTTTAAGGGGAATTCAGGATTATAGTTCTCCATGGGGCATAGGGAGTGCCTCGGGGCCAAGACTGGGCCATTAAGGATATGAGGGAGGGTCCTGGAGACGATGTGGGTGTGTGGCTGGATGGTGGAGGGATTTTAAGGATACCCTGCCTAGGGCATGAGGAAGATGAACCCTGGGGTGCTGCTGACTCTACTCCTAGTATGGCTGGAAATGGGATGGCAGTGCTGTGGACAGGGAAATTCATTCTTGTCTCTTAAGAGGCTGACGGAGTGGAGTAGTACAGGAAACACTACTTTCTGAGAGATCCCCTGGGCTAAAGGGAGATGGAGAATGGGGCGTGGGTGTGTGCCTGGCCTCAGGATAGTGGGCACATGGAGGACACAAACCCTTTACCAAATAGAATGTCCCACATTTTCTCAAGTGCAGCAGGGTCATATTTATATAAAAGTCAAAGCTTAAATTCATAGCCTCTTAAGAGACTCTGTAACATAAGGAGACAGACGACTTTCACCATGAATGTAGGGGATGTGACTTGATTCTGGCTACAGGAGGTACTTTATTACAAGGTATTATTGGATCCAGATGTCACATGTCCCATAGAAGCTGCCTGAATGAGTCTTCCCACCCAAATCTGCACTCTATTGGGGTGCAGTAGGCCCTCCGGGGGAAGAGGTTGGGATTGACAGAGGCTGTCACCCAGGACAGGGATGTGGCTGCCTGGGACTGTCCACAGAATGGGATGGGAGGCTCATGGCCCTGCAAAGAGCCGAAGGACTCGCTTTGCCCAGTAGGGGCAGGTGACCTGGCGGGGAGGGGGAGGAGCTGAAGGCTCAGCATTACTTTACTGGAGGAAGGAAATGACTAGGGGATAATAAACCATATAAATGGAAAACATGTTTCCTAAAATAAGGCCGCATGTTAGCTACAGACAGGGCTCTCGAGACAAATTCTTTTGTGAGGATGAAGCTTCACAAGAACACACACACATTGTTCACACACATGATTATTCAATGCCTGTATCTGTACATATGTGTACATGTATAGTACACATTAACCCAGTGTTTATAATACACGTGAATGGATACTGAGGTATCTACATATATACACACATCTAGCATTGGCATTGATTTACTACATACATGACAGAGATAAGCCAAACTCCCAATTACCTACCATTATCCACTCTTATCCAGCATGTTTTCCATCTGAGAATGGCTTTCTCTTACCAAGTGTGTTTCTGCAGTCACCCCTTGGTCTGAGCATATAGAATGTGATTATATTGTAATCGCCATTCTCCCTGCCCCAAATGCTGAAGATTGGTTAACTGTAGAAGAAAAGAAAATTCCTGACCCAAATGCCAACTTACATTATTTAGTCTAAAGTCAGATAAAAATGAAGTTTGTAGAAATGGGTAATGTGAGTTTATTTGCATCTTCCTGGTAACTGGTACTTGCTACAGCCTGAATGTTTGTGTCCCCCAAAGTCCAAATGTTGAAACCCTAACCCCCCAATGCAATGATGTTTGGAGGTGAGGCCTTTGGCAGGTGACTAGGTCATGAGGTGGAGCCCTCATGTGTGGGATTCGTGTCCTCAGAAGAGACCCCAGAGAGCTCCCTGGGAACCAGGAAGTGGGCTCTCTCCAGACACAGACTGTGATGGGCCCGAATCCTGGACTTCTCAACCTCCAGAAATGTGAGAAGCAGAAGTCTGTTGTTCGTGGGCCACCCAGGCTGTGGTATTCTGTTGTAGCAGCCTGAACAGGCTAAGATGGCACTGATACCTATAAGTTGGCTGAGTCCGCTGGTGCTTTGAAATCTTACTTTCCTTCTTTCTTCCTTTTCTTTCTGGCATAGATGAAATGACCAATGCAAATTGGGAACATTCTTGACATGACAGGACAGCCAGGTGGGGGACATGGCTCAGGATCCTCATACCTGCTTTCATTGCGTGCACCTGTGCAGACACCTAACCACCCCTACAACACCCCCCCCCCCACAATACAACTTGTGTTTAAATGTCTGGTCTTTAGCCTTTGAAAACCTGTAATAAAATTGAGGACAACTTTGTCCTGATGTGTTTTTCAAGTATCTGTGACAAAGTTCTCTCTTCATCAATAGATTCTATTGTTGCCAAGTCCATGAACTTGCACTTGGTGCTTGACACTGGTACTTCATTTTTAATACCAAAAAAAAAAGGCCTCCTCTTGTGTACGTATTCAAATCCTCCAGGTCATGTTATGCTGGGGACATAGCCATTGTAAATTGTCTGATAGACATCTAGAAAGAAATCTGTATTTAGGTGGTCTCTCAGGCCCTGGACTCTAACGAACTTCCCAAACCCAGAATTTAGTCCTAGGGTATGCGATTTTCCTGGTCGCCAAATATTTGGAAAAGAAACGCCTTTTGTTTCAATCATTTGCTTGAAAAGCTTAACCAAGTATATGAATACTCTTCCTGGTCAATTCCTTGACCATAATCAGATCTTTCTTACATTATTGAGGGTTCTGCAGAGAGACCAATGCATTTGATAAACAGAAGAAAATAAGCCGTAGAAGAAAGCTCAGGAGATTTTTTTCTGCAACTGGGACTTCTCCCTTCCTTTCTAAATTCCCGGTATCTACATTTTCTTGTTATTATGACAATGATTATAATGATTCTGGAAGCTTCTACTACTATCATGGCCTCTTACACTTCCTGAGCCCTTTCTCTGTGTCTGCCACGGTGCTGAGGTCTCTTAGGTCCAGAAAGCACCTCCTATAGCTTCCCAACAGCTATGTGTCAGCTGAAGAGACAGAGGTTTGGGGAGCTCAGGTAACTTGCTCAAGACCTCGCAGCTGGAAGGGTGTACAGTGGCATTCAGTTCACGTCTGGCATCTAAATGTGTGCTCCTGATCTCTGTGGCTTTGCTTCTTTTCCAAAAAAGGAGTAAATTGAGGTTTGGACAAGTTTGGTCAATAGTTGCTTTATTTTGTGTGTGTGTGTGTGTGTTTAGATCCATTAAGTGTAAGCCCAAATATTTTACTGAACTATTTTTTAAAATTCTCACCCAAAGATATGTTTATTGATTTTAGAGAGGGAGAGAGAGAGGAAAAAAAATACATCTATGTGAGAAAGAATCATTGATCAGTTGTCTTCCATATGCACCCTGACTAGGGCTCGAACCTGCAACCTAAGTATGTGCCCTGACCAGGGATGGAACCCACAACCTTTTGGTGTACAGGACGATGCTCCAACCAGCTGAGCCACCAGCTGGGACTTTACTGCATTCTTTTTGACTTGGCCCATTACACAGTTAAAACCCTCGGATAGGCTGGTGATTTCATGTTTCTCCTCCTCTCCCAGTTTCTTGCTGTCTTAGAGACCCTTCTGGTTCTACATTTCCTTTCTGTTTTTGCTGTTCCATTTCCATTAACCTGAAATGTTTTGAGTCAGTGACTTTTGCAATGCCTATACTCTTTTTGGTTACAGTAAATTCTGGTGTCTTACAGATTACCAAGCAGATATTAGTTTCTGCCAATTTCCTTGAAAATAGCAAGAGAATTTAAAAAATGGAATTTCCTTCTTTCAATGGCTACTCTCTAGAAGAAACCTAACCTCTGGGTATCCGGGATCCTTGCCAAGAGTCAGTGCAGAGAAGGTGTTGCTGCTGGACATTGTCTTTGAGTTCAGATCACCTCCTCCTGTCTCCTGGCCCCAGGGTATAAATAGAGAGTCACAGAGACTGGCACAGATCTTGCCAACAGCCCTTCCAGACTTCCAGAAAGCAGGACTTCCTGCCTATAGAAAAGTCTGCTCATGGCCAGGCAGCTCCCCTGTCTCCTGTAGATGAAAATACCTTTTCAGAGCAGTGACCCCTCTGAATGCCCAGCATCTCTGTGTCTGTCCATGTGTCTGTTCCCTGCGTGAGTGTTTATTAGGTGCTGGAGATGTGAAAATGAACAGGGCTGAGCTCCTACCCCTGGGAGCTCCCAGTTTACTCGAGGAGACAGACACGTAACTAGATGACAACATGACAATATGTCCTGGGAGAGTACTGATGAAGGCCGTGGGAACAAAGGAGAAGGAGCGATAGGTTCTATGGGGGATGGGTGTCCAGGGAGGCCTCCCAGAGGAGATGACATCTGAGCTGGGTCCTATGGGATAAGAAGAACCTTATCAGGCAGAGGGACCAATACAGGCGAGAGACCAGATTTGCTAAATTATCTATTGTATTTGGAAAATGATGACCTGGTAAATGTAACTGATTCATCCCACCCTCCATTTCCATGAAATTCATAACTTGTGTTCTTGGGTGAGAAGCGAGGTAAGACAAACAGAGAGTCCCCTCCCCTGCCTGGTTTGGCAGCTTCGCCCTGCTCTCTTGTTGAAAGCACTGAATTTATTTGCTTCCCCCATCTGGCCTTCAGGCTAAAGCCCTGCACATTTCGGCTCCTCTTCATTTTCTATCTGCCTTTTTTTTTTTTTTGGAAACTGTTTTGAGGAATGTAAAAGACAAAGCTTCTATTCCACTTACTTCCTTCATCCAAAGGCTCTGCAGACACTGGCAGCTCAGTGCTCCTTCCTTTCCAGCCTCCCCCAGAGATGCCCCTGGAGATGGAGATGGGCCGGAAGTGAGTACGGTGTGATAAGTGGAGGCCCAGCTCGCCTGCCTGGAGCCAATCCTGACTCTTTTCATGGCCATGTCTGTCCAGGCACATCAGGCCCACATCCTGCAGGCTCACCCTTGGCCCAGGCTCTGCTGTGTTGTGGGGATTGTCTTCATCCTCCCTGGACATGGTCATTGCCAGGGCCTTTGTACTCCTGATGGACCACCAGGACCTGCCTGCCATTCTGTCCACTCTGCCTTGTTTGCTGTTGGTTCTCTCTGACCCTTTGGCTCCTAATTTTGTGCATATGTGTGTGTGTGTGGGGGAGTATGTGCAGGGAGGGGAGGGGAGAGGAGGGGGTTGTTTTGGATTTGGGGGGCAGAAGAGGGAAGAGAATATGTAGACTTACCCTATAGTGAGAGTTAGGTGCGACCGACCATTAACTACTTGCCAGTGTTCCAGAAGGGAGCCCTCCTGTTCCTAACTAAAATAGCAGGCAGTTAAATATTGCTTGATTTTAGAATGAATTTCTTAATCAATCTTTGATTGCTTTATTGTCAGGTTGGGCACCCTGTGAAATTTCAGGATTTTGAAGAGTGCTGGGTCCCCATTTGTTCCGCTGCATTCTGGGGAGGTGCTCAAACCAGGGAAAACCAGGAAACTAAACTCCAGTGAGGGAGCTGGGAAAGGCTAGGATGGTAAGTTCCCCTCACCCTCCAGCCCAGACAAGGTGCTTTACTTTGGGCAAATCTTTGGTCCTGCCTGTTTTGCTCAGGCAGTCCTTATCAAGATGTTTGTGAAGACAAGTCCTGCTTATGCCATGCAGGTGACTTCCTTTGTAGGTGTCAAAGGAAGCTCTTGTGCAGCAGGATCCCTGTTTAAGCAGACGTACAATGTCAGGGGGACGGATGAGCCTAGAGCCTAGAGCCCATCGGTGCTAACCCTCTGAAGTCCACCTCATTCAATAGCTTTTCCAAGGACATGTGCTAATGGCAAAAATAAGACTAGAACCCTGGACTTGCCAATTCCTAGCCCTATGCATTTCCACCTTAGGGAGGGGCTGTCCTGTATGTACGAATACCCTTTCAACAACCAACCACAAAGTGATCAGGTTGATTTTAACCAATATTGTACTTCCTCCTGGAACTTCTAGTGCAGTGGTTCTCAGCCCTGGCTGCTCATTAGACCAACTGGATCTGGATGTCAGTGTGGGGCCCAGTATGAGTACTCTAAAAAATTTCCCCAGCCTGTTAAAAAATGCAGAGAAGATGAAAAGCCCCTTTTCTAGTGTGCACAAGGATCTTCTTAGGATCTTGCCTAAGAATCTTCAATTTGCTGACTGGACAACAGTCTAATGCGAACCTAATGTCATTTATTTTCCTGAGAAAACAGTTCTCTCCAAGAGCAGGTGAGAGCCTAGAGAAAACTTTTTTCTTACCTCGGATTTGCAAGTGATCCAGGTACTCTGTGACTGATTCAAAAGGGATCCTGGGCTTGGAAACCAGAAACAAGCATGGAGGATGGAGCTCTCCTTCCTTTCAGAAATGACTTGGAGCACTATCCGTGGGACCAGGGACCCATCCTCCTCAGCCCTGCTCTGCCCCCCATTGACATCGGAGAGTAAATTTGTTTTACATTACAGATAATTAATGTCAGATCTGGGATCGGTCTGTTCCAACAATAAGGCAGCTGTTTACAATACAAATGCCTCAGGGTTTCTCACAACCCGTTTTTTTTTTTTTTTCAAAAGCCCTGCAAAGGTGTTTAAAAAATACCAACCTAAGGCCGTCGCCTCCCTCTTGTAAAGTGTTCCTGCTCCCCTTCATTCTGTGCCTTCCAAGAGTATGGGGGGCTTGGGGAAGGGGGAGCCTGCTGCTCGCACTGGTTCGGGAGAGCTGATCTATCAATGAGCATCCCCTCGCCACATTCAGTGATGTCACGTTGGTAGTTTGACATTGGCCTTGGTGGAAGTGTAGACACCATGGAAATGGACAAGTGGTACTCATTAGGGAAATTTCTCCCCAGGAGAACAGGCTGTTAAACATTTATCAGTGTACCACTGGTCACAGGTATATTCTCTGGGTATTTCCCAAGATGTGAGTATTGTCCCTGAGGATTATATTTTAAATTCTTCTCCAAAGAAGATTGTAGACATCTGTGGTATTAACATCACACTTTCATAAGATATCTAAAAGGCATCCTACATTTCTCATGCCTAAAAGAAACAGCCAGATTTCTACCTTACAGGGTGTGTTTACAGTTGTGAGTATGTGAAACTGAGTTTATTCTTATACTGTTATGTATTAATTATTCTATTATTATTGTATTATTTTTCTATGACACATGAAAAACTGTAAGCCTACTTCTGCCTCTCCCTGTATGTTCCTACCATTGTCTTTCCCGGCCCAATACATGGAAACTTCCTCATTTCACTTATTCAGGTGAAAAATCTCGGAGTCATCTTTGACTCCTCGCTTTGTCTCATACTCCCCATACTGTACATGAACAAATCCTGCTGCACTTAGCTTCAAAATATATCCAGTTCTAGCCAGCTCCACTGTAGGCAGCCAGTCCAAGCCACCTTTATCCCTCACCTGGAGCATTGCAATGGCCTCCTAACTGGTCTCCCTTCTTGGAAATAGACCCTTGTCCCTCAATCTCTTTGACACTGAAAGCAGGAGAATTGTCCCTGACACACACATATCCTTCCAAAGCTCAAACCCTCCAGTGAGTTCTTACCTCACTTGGTAACAGCAAGGCTTTGCCACACTCTGGTGATCTTTTTAACATTGTCTCCTTCTACTCCCCACACCCCTGGTCACTCTCTCTTGGCACATTCATTTCCTTGAGTTCTTTGACTGTTAAATAGCTCAACATGGTCTCCTCCCCTGGCCTTTGCAGATGATGTTGCTTCTACCTGGAATCCCCTTGCCATGAATATCCAGTAGCTCACACCCTTACCATATATCTTCAGAGCTCTGCCCAAATGTTGCCGGATTCAGATGGGTCTTTCCTGGTCATAAATCAAATAGAATATCCGGCCCAGCTCTGAGAGCCTCTTTATTTTCTTTCATAGCAGTTATTACCACCCGACAGGTATTTGTTTGTCATTTTGCTGCTGGCCAATCCTAGAAAGCAAGCTCCAAGTAAGCAGAGCTTTGACTGTTGGCTGTTGTATCCTCAGTGCCTGGAGGAGCACTGGGAGTCTAGCAGGCAGAAAGTCCTTACTGAGTAAATGAGTGACTGTGAGTGTATGCCCAGTGAGCGTGTGTGTACACATATACCCTATGTGTCTCAAACCGTATGAAAGTGTCAACATATGCCACTTTTTCCAGTTGTGTGTACATGTACTGGACAGTAGGGGACCTCAATGACCATTTCATTCAACCTTTTTTTTTTTTTTTTTTTTTACATATGTGGTCTTTGAGACTGTGCAAGGGCAGATGACTTGTTCCAGGAATAGCTAGTGATGGAAATGTGTGTGTGTGTGTGTGTTAATAAGAAGACTGTTTTCCAAAGCAAAACACTCAGATAATACCCGTCAGCGGTGCATGGGATATTTATTGGTCCTTCCCATGTGTTACGGTTTTTGTCTTCAGCTCTGAGCAAGCTAGGAGAAATGCTTTCAAAGAGACTTCATCCCCTTTGGGTAGGATAATGCTTTCCAGAGCGCTCTTAGAGAAGGCTCGTAGCTGCTCCTGTACCACTGTCAATGTGGGGTGCTTCCACACGGGCCGCATCAGGGCCAGGAAGCACCTTGAGCTTCCTGCTTTGGGCCTTTGGCGAGAGGGCTTGCAGCTGAGTGCTTTCAGAAGTCAGCTATGAAGTCTGGACTTAACCACAGGTCTTCAGTTAAGAACTGAGCGTGACTGAAGCCACATGGCTTTTTAATGCAGAAGTCTCAGCTCTGCAAATTTGTCACTCCTTACTGTGCCAAGACCCCTTCCCGGGAGTCCTGTCCTAGGGGGAAAACGATCTCAGTGGCCTTCCCTATGAAAAAATGTGAAGAAGAAATGTTGATTTCTTTGGGGTGTCCACTGTAGAGTGAATTTGACTACTTTCATCTGATGTTTTCCAATGTATATAGTTCGATGTGAATTTATTGCTTAATAAAATAGACTAGAAGGAAGAGGGCTAGTGGGAAGACATTTGGACTGATTCCCCAACACATCCGGATTTCAGAACAATTTGCGAAGAGAACTCTCCTGCCAAAGGTGGACATAATGTGGGGTCCTTTTCAACCAAGCTTTGCACTTCTTCTGTGTGACTTGAATCTGTGAATTTTCTAAGAATGCATTTGGCTTCACACAAAAAGCTCTTTGCCCTTGGAGTAAAATTTTGCCACAGACTTGCATGCTCAAATTTGAGTGCTTGTGTTAAGAATTTTCCTTAAAAATGGGCACAGTCCTTTAAATGACAGGCTCGATGGTTGGCATATATTTTGCATAATTTCTTCCCGAATGTTGTACCATTGGGCTTTTCAAGGTTACACCAGGACAAGTAACCTTTCAAGATGTCGGTACTGAAAACCCAGGGCTCTGTCCGCTGGTGTGTGAAAGGCTTGCTGAACTCGTCCTGTGCTCACAGTTGGGGTAAGAGTTAGTTTTTCATGTCTTACTCAGTAGCCATGTCTATACTTGCATCCCTGGCTGCAGGACTGCACCCTCCACAGGGCCTGGGAACCTGTGTATGGGATCGCTTCCTTAGTAGGCCCTCATTTCCTCTTATGGGCTCTATAATATATTCCCTACAGAGGCTGGACTGCTTCCCAGACTGGAAATGCGCCCAGAACAGGTGATCTGTGTTCTCGCACTACAGTTCAACTTGTGATGGCATTTCTGGACCGTGACTGCCTAGGTTCAAACATTGGCTCTGTCACCTGTCAGACTTGGGGCAAGTTATATATCCTCTCCCTGCCTTGGTTTTCTCATCTGTAAAATGGGAGTGACAACAATAATAATATTGACCTCTCAGGGTTTTTGTGGGGGTTAAGTGAGCTAATATAGGTGAACTCTTTATAGTCCAACATATAGCAAACACTCACCATACATGTACGTCATTATGTGATAATATCCACACTTGCCTACCTTTAACCAGCTTCCCTTGATCATTGGTGATTTCCCCCATTCCATCTTATTCTCCAAGAAAACTATAGGTCTGTTCAACTTGTCTATGGGGTCAGATTGTGCAATCATATAGTACTGTTCTGTACCTGGCTGCTTCTGCTCAATACATGTCCATGAGATTCATCTGTGCAGTTGTGTATATTAGCAATTCATTTATTTTTATACTATGTGGTATTCCACAGTTTATCCATTCTCATGTAGTTGGACATTTGGATTATTTTCCGATTTTGGCTGCTATGCATAAAGCTGCTGACAACATTCTGTGTCTGTCTTTTTGAGGACATGCTCGTGTCTTTCTCTTGAGTGAACACCTGGGAGTGAAACTGCTGTAGGTGCTATCGGACATTTCCCCAGCTTTCCAAGGTAGATGAACCACTTTTGACAGTTATGAGAGTTCCAGTTGCTCTGTGTGTTTCCTAACACGTGGTGTTGTCAGCCTTTTAAATTTTAGCCATTCTCGTGGGTTATCTCATTTTCCTAATGAGTAATCATATTACATGTTTTTTCACACATTTACTACTAGCAAATTAGAATTGGTCTTTTGTTAAATGCCGGTTCAAATCGTTTGCCCGCTAAGAACTTAGCTTGCTTATTTTTCTGTATTGCTTTGATGGAATTCTTTATTCTGGATGCAAGTCATTTGTCAGATATACATACTGAGACTCTTCTCATAGGTTGGGACTTGCTTATTCACTTTCTGAGTGGTGTACTTAAGAAAGTCCAGTTTATTCATTTTCCTTCAGTGAGTACATTTTGTGCCCTAAGAGAACTTCGCCCTCCTCAATGTCACAAAGATATTGTCTTTGTGGTTCTTATGGAATTTTTATTGTTTTACTTTCATACTTAGGTCTATGATCTGCCTCCGGGTATCATTATGAGTCTCACTCCTTTGTATGAGAAAATCTGAACTCCATGGTCAAGTGCTTGTCCAACTTCAGTCCCTACTTCTCCCCAAATTATCTACCCCCTTTCCCCACCCCCTTAACACTGAATAGCACTGAATAACTTGCTCATAGAGAGCATCATGTTCTCTTAGGACCCCAAGCCTTTGCTTGTCCCTCTGCCTGGGACACCTCCCATTTCTTTGCATAATTTTTGACAAGTTGCTATCAGACAAGTTGCTACTGATTTTTAAGGTTGCATCAGATGATTTACCTCTCTGATAGAGGTGCTTCTGGATGCTTGAGGCTAACTTAGGCTTTCCTTCCTTTATGACCTCATCATATATTGTATAGGGTCTGTGGAAGATACCAGTATATTCATCAATTTCTGGTTCTACTGTACTTCTGGGGAGGATTACACTTCCCTGTCCCTCTAAAATTATGTATAGCCAGGTGACCCTCTCTGGTCAATAGCATATGAATGGAGTTGTTGTGTTACAGTATACTTAAAAGCTGGGGTATAATTTTCTGTCTCCTCCCTTTGCCAAGACAACTGGCTACATTCCATGTACAGGTATCTCAGCCTGTGACTCTGAATGAGGATGAAGTGGAACAGAGCCCTCACCTGCTCATGACGGACATATAATATGAGCAAAAAATAAACCTTCATTGTTTTAATCCACTGAGATGCTGGGATGGTTTATTATTGCAGCATAACTTAACCCGTCCTGACTAATATACTTTCATCACAGCCATTATCCTATCTATCTCTTAACAATATCAGTTTACCATTTCTTTGAGGTCAAGGACTCTATCATGACATTATTCTTATAGAGCAGGCACTTAAAACATAGGTCAGCTAGTGCTAGACTAGAAAATATTTTTTTGAGCACCTGCAATGTAACTGGCACTGTGCTAAGGATTTTACCCATGTGGTCTCTTTCAACATTTCCAGCAATATCATGTGGTGGATATGATTATTCCCATTTTACTGAAAGGAACAGAGGCTTAGATGACTATCGCAATGTCACACAGCTGGTGCCAGGCAGACCAACAGTCAAACCCAAGTAGATCTGATTCTGAAACCCACGCTCATTCCATTGCACGTGACCTTAGAAGTGACAGATGAGGGATGCTGTGCCTTCTGGGAGATTCCTGTCAAAGCAGACTTTCCTGTCATGAGCCATGCAGCGGACAACTAAACAAGCATTCAACAAATACAAGAGTCAAGTAAGTGAATAAACAAAATCGGAAACATGGTTTTAGCATGTAAGGGGAAAAGAGGAATTCTTCAAGAAACTTTCCAATTCTGGGGGGAAGCCAATCTACATGATATGCATTCACCAAAAATTTTGTCCACCGTCCAGAATGAAATCTACCCCAGAGCATTGCTTCCTTGGCCCAGTTCTGGTTGGCATGGTTGGCTTCTGCATGTTTCCTTGATGGCCTCTGTGAACATGTACCAATGATCAATGACAAGGCTCAGCCTCCAGCCCTGGCATGGCATTCTCAGATACACGTTGCATCAGCTGGATGCTCAAGCAGCTATTAGGTGATGCACTCATGTGGGCAGACAGTGGAATGAGCACATGCTCAGAGCCTCACAGAAGTGCGGGTGGCACCACGGCCCATTAAGGAACAGCAACAGGAGAGGGCTGGTGCCTAAGGCCACAGAGAGCAAGAGCTGCCTGAGAGGCAGAGGGGCTGAATGTCAATGACTGGCGGGTGGTGGGTTTTCCCTTGTGTGTAGGAAAACCATGAGAATGAACCTTGGAGCTGGGCTTGGATCTAGAACATTCCCATTCCTTTTAAGTTGTTATGCTTGACCCTCCACTGACTTTGATTTGTGTTATTGTGCTTTTTTGCCACCCTGAACTTTGAGAGTACATAATATTAATTTGGTATTTTTAATTTATTACTATATATAATATAATAAATATTATGTATCTATCTATGGTATATAATAAAGGGGTGGGGCAAAGTAGGCTTGCATTTGTGAGTATGTGAAACATAGAGTTCATTCTTGTACTATTATTTATTATTTATGTCTTTTTTCCACATGAACAACTATAAACCTACCTTTGCCGACCGCTGTGAACATATTTGTACTTGGGGAAGCCAGATGTCATTTGCACAACCAGTCTACGTTTCCTTGAAAGCCAAGAGCAGGGCTCATGTACCTTTGTGCAAATACCCAGCATGGGACTCCATACATTCGGAGCTCTGTCAGCTGATCCAGTCTGTGTCACCTTTTTGACAAACAGCTGCTCGTCACCAACAAAAACTTTGGTCTTGTGAGTATGAAGGGCTCAGGATACACAATAGAAGAATGTTTTGTTCATTGAATTTACTTGGTGCCTTGTTTGAACAATAAGTTTTCCAAAGTTATTTGGTTCCTGAGTTTTGGTAGTGAATAGTGAGAGTGTGGATAGCAAAGGTGTTTTGAAGGTACGGGGATTTTATTTATGTAGGTGACCGCGTGACAACATGGAGAGGTCTGCGCTGTTGAGAGAGAGTTTATTGCTTCCAGTTTTCAAGAGGAGGGGCATGCAAAACACAGTGCAGGGCTTCGTGGGGAAGCAGCGGGGTCGGTCAGGGGCGGAGGCAGCAAGAGGAGGACTCGGGCAAGTACCTTTGTTGTGGTTCCTGGGGGAAAGGCAAGGCGGATGGGTACACAGGTTGCTACTTCAGGACTCGCTGGGTTGGCTCATCTTGGCAGGCTGTGGGCTATCGGGATGCTCTCTAGTGCCCAGTGCCTGGTGCCCAGAGGACTCAGGGCAGAGGAAAGATGGGCTTGCTGTGAGTGTGAGTTAGAGAAGGTTGGGGACAGGGCTCTTGGTTTGTGGTTTTGCACATGAAAGGTGCATTCCCAGCCTAGCAGGTTGCTATCTCTAGGATCTAGTGAACCCTAGAAGGCACAGTCTCTTCCCTGCCAGCTGGGGCCTCAAGATGTCAAAGCATCACACGATACAGGAAATAAAAACCATGACTCATACAAAAAGCCACCTGACCTTACTGCGGTAGGTACCAGACTAGAAAATTCAGACAACGCTCTCCTGCACACCACACCTTCAGTTACCCTTCCCAGCAGCACTGCAGAGGGTGCCATTATTCCCATTTTACAGAAGAAGAAACCGCCAGCTGGCACCTGGCGGCTTGGGGACTTAACCTCAAATTCTGCCACTGTGCCTGGGGGTTTATTGAACCTCATAGAGGAGACGCTTTTGCTCTCTCCGTGCCTGAGGCAGCCCTGAAGTTATGAAGGGGCTCAGGAATGTGAATGGCAGTAATTAGGCCTCAGGGTTTAGCACAAGACTGAGCAAAGGACAGGAAGTTCTTGTCTGGACTGTGCTCACAGCCCCTGCATTTGGCTTGGGTGTCCGCTGGAAGGGTTGACTTTTTCCCCTTTCAATTTGGGATTCCATCAAAACCCAGGGTTTCTGTAGCATCACATGCTGTGGCTGCTGGAGGCTGCCAGGAGGGCAGCAGACAGGGCTGGATGGGGGGCCAGGAGGTGCCCACTGTGGTGCACCCATAACTGGACACTCAACCAAACCCAGTGGAGAGGGGCCCAGGGCAGGGAACTGGCTGCCTTGTGAGGTGACTGGCTCCAGAGGCAGTGAGTGGAGATCAGCTTTCTGGGTTTCCTCCCTTCCCCACAGGGACACTTTCCAACTCTTGCTGTGTGTTCGTGGCACACTGGTGACTTACAACTTTGGCATGGTTTGTTCTAGAATGCCATGTGAAAGCGCTATTGTTGAAAATACCGATTTTGCTTAAATGACTTCCAAGAGGACACTTTTAAATTCTGAATAGGATGCCTTTGGGTGTAATGCAAGGGCCAGCCCAGGGAGGCTGCTCCTCGGGAGCTAGATCAGGCATGTCAGCTGGAATAACATGGCGGGAGCTGAGACCGCTGATATTCGTCCAGTACAGAGCAAGGGGGCCAATGACTTCCTCCGAGCAGGGGGAGGGGCTTCTGTGCAGCCAGAGAAAGAGGTGGGAATCGATACAGTTATCCTGGCCCGTTTTCCAGGGTCGTTCCAGTAATCTACACAGGCATTTGATTTCTTTTAACCCAGTTCCCACCCTTTTTCTCCCCACAGTTAGCAGACAGGGTGAAACAGACTTCTATCACTGCACAAAAGATTTTACTGAGATGCAAGGGAACATTCTCCTCTATAAGACTGATTAAAAGATCAGGAGAGGCTAAAAAATACCCTCCATCCGTGAGGACTTAAAAGCCTTTAAAAATAGTTTTGCTAATTAGAAGAACATGCACAAATTCCTACTTTCAAAACATAAGAAAATATCAATCAAGTCTTTTGTCACTTCCTGGAAACAATCCTCCATCATTCTGAAGTATAACTTGAAGACCCATTAAAAGTTACACATGTGAATATTTTGTTCCATAAAATTGAGATTTTTCTATATTACAGAATTCTTTTATCATAAGAATTCTCTCTGTCATTAACTGTAATTTTTTTTTTTTTTTTTGCTTTAAGAAGCACGTGGACACTTGAAGTATTCGGGCAGGCAGCCACTGGCCCTGGGCGGTGTGCAGGGGTGAGTCAGGGTGTTAGCTGAGGGGAAATAATCCTCCTTCTCGAAAGTAGACGCTCCCTGTGAAATCTGTCTGTGTAGAGTGTGCTTCTGCAATAAAGTTCTGGCACCGACTGCGGAAGGTCACCCATGGCTGCGGGCAGTGTAGGAAGGGTGAGGAACAGGGATATGAAAGGAGAAGGGAGGTGTGAACGCACCTGATGGAGACTCATGAGGACCTGGGCTGGTGATCTGACCCAGACACGCTGCACCACCCACTGGGCTTGAGGCATGTCTGCCAGCTGTGCGGTGAGCTGAGAGAAGGGTGACAGTGGTCAGTGCTGGTGACCAAACACTTCCAGGTCTCCTCTGGGCACATGGTGGGCTGGTACTTCCCCACTTTCCTGTGGTTCCCATGGCCATAGGACATGCTTTGGCCAATGAAATATGAATGCAGGGATGCGGGTCACTTTCAGGTGGAGGCTTACGGGCCAGTCCACAGTTCCCATGTTCCTTCTGCCTCCGTGACTGGCAAGGCTCCAGAGGATGGCAGACCCATCTGGGTCCCAGAGCAAGAATGACACAGACTGGAGCCCACAACTGACATGTAGTGGACACTCTCCCTTTGATGGAGGAAGCAGAGAACATCCATGGGTCCTTGCAGGGGGCTGATACAATGCAGATAGGCACTCTGGGTAATGGTATCTGGCCCAGTGCTCCCAGATAGTCATTTAGAACAGAAGGTGAAAGAGGCTGAACCTCAAAATAGGCTAGAGCCATTGTCCCCAGCTGAACATGTCAGAGAATAGAGGACTAGAGTGTAGCGAAAGTCTTTCGGGAGCCACAGAAGTGACGGCCACATCGATGAACTGCAGGTGCTGGGGTAGGCGCCACAAGCACTAGAGCTGCATCTGAGAAGAAATCCCCGTCTGGGGCCGGCGGGGTGAGTGAGGGTCCCACCTGTGATGGTTAATTTTACGTGCCAGCTTGGCTCTGATGCTCAGTTGTCTGGTCAGACACTAGTCTAGATGTTGCTGGGAAGATATTCTGTAGATCAGGGGTCCCCAACCCCTGGGCCATGGACAGATGCCAGTCCTTGGCCTGTTAGGACCCGGGCTACATGGCATGAGGGGAGCAGCCGGTGCACGAAGCTTCACCTGTATTTGTAGCCACTCTCCACTGCTGGCATCACGGCCGAGCTCCGCCTCCTGTCAGATCAGCAGTGGGGTTACATTCTCATAGGAGTGCAACCCTACTGCGAACTGCGCATGCGAGGGATCTAGGCAGCATGCTCCTTATGAGCATCTAAGGCCTGAGGAGCTGAGGCAGGGTGGGGGCAGTGCTGCCGGTGCTGGGGAGCAGCTGTGAGTACAGATCACCATCAGCAGAGAGGTTTGACTGCACAGAGGCCGTAATAAATCAATTGCTTGTAGACTCATATCAAACCCCTTGTCAGTGAGTCACAAGTGACAATTAAGCTGCATCTGGTGGCAGGCTTTAAGTCAGATTTAGACACTTATTTTAGTCCGCATGTGGTCCACCCGTTGTTTCACTTACCGTTTCCTGTCCCCGCCTCTTGCAGAGCTGAGCCTTGTCTCAGTTACAGCTTTGGGGAGCCCACGTGCTAACCCTAGCATGGGGTGAGTTGTATAATTATTTCATCATATGTTACAATGTAACAGCAATAGAAATAAAGTGCACAATGAATGTAATGCACTGGAATCCTCCCGAAACCATCCCCTACCCTGGTCCGTGGAAAAATTGTCTTCCACAAAACCAGTCCCTGGTGCCAAAAAGGTTGGGGACCGCTGCTGTAGATGTGATTAACATCTGCGACCAGTTTGCTGTTAGTAAAGGAGATTACTCGTGATAGCGTGGGTGGGCCTTTTCTAAGCAGTGGAAGGCCTTAAGAGCAAAACCTGACTTTCCAGGGTAAGAAGAAATTCTGCCTCAAGACTGCAAAGTTAACTCCTGCTGACTAGCCTGGTGGTGAGCCTGACAAATTCAGCCTTGTTAGTGCTCACAATTGTGTGAGCTAATTCCTTAATAGAAATCTCTCTATATGTATTTATATGTCTAATAACTATCTATACCATCTATCTATCATCTATCTTCATTCCATTGAGAAATTCTTTATTAAAAATTTTTGTATTAAAAACAATCAAATTAGTAGCCTTAACAGACCCAGGAGACCCACTCTCTGGCTACTTACTAAATGAGAAGTCCCGTTCCAAAGGCAGAGCCACTCAGTATTTCAAAACTTTACTTTTCCACAGTTCTCATTCCCCCCAAATTGTTCATCAGACTTATTAACCAAAAGCCAAGTTGCTCTTCAGAGATTTTTTCCCCCAGTCTTTTGAAAACTCTTTTCCCGTCCCAAAGCTGTTCCATATCTATGGAAAGGAGCTATCAGCCTGAGTTCACATTCCTGCAGTCACGTTCCCGGGGGACAGACTACAGGACAGAAACCCCTATCTTCATGGCTATTCTCCTTGGAAGCCAAGGAGCAGTTTTCAGGGAACCCAGCTCTGCAAACATGTATCAGTTGAAGGTAAACTTGTGAAATAGGCCTATTCTGTACTTGGCTCCTCTTTGGGGGAGCCTCTCTGTGTCATCTTTCCCTCATCTCTCTTTCCCCCACCCCCCTCCCCAAGCCCCTTTGTGCCCTTAGCTTGCCTGTAATCAGTCCCTCTCTGCCCACCGATGTCCTGACAATGCCTGCCTAAGCCCGGACATTTCCCTGCTGAACCATCCGCCTTTCCTCGACTCGGGTCCCAATGCCGTTGGTTCCCGTCCACAATGAGTGAGCGTACCCCTTGCTAATGTGCTAGTTTGTTCCCACCTAACCCAAGGGGTTACTCACCCTGCTCAAAAGCCTTTGTCTTTTTAACCACCTGATGGGGATCTAGGATTGGGTCTGTCACTTCTCAAATTCCAGTCTTCCAGGAGTGTGCAGGAGACAGTCACACAGGCCCATGAGAACTGGTCATTAAATATTCAGGAATTTTCCAAGCCGATTGCTAAAATGTATTTGGAAATTGGCCATAGTGGGAGTATTTGTCCCTTTGGAAATTGGCAAACACCGTAGATCCGAGCTTGTTTTTCTTCTTTGGAAAGCTACCTTACCTGCATGTCACTACATCGGTCCCTCCCCACTTGCTCTACGGTGCCTCAGTGAAATGTCACAAAAGTCTCACCAGTCCCTCAGTGCGGAGGGTGAGTTGGAAGCTGGAGTAGGGGACATCTCAGCTCCTCTGCAGATGGGAAGTCCTTTTGTCACTTCTCACTTTGCTCCTCATTACCTTCTATGATCTTTTTGATGACCTTCGTTTAAGATTATGATCCGCCATGTAGTTCCAGTTTGAATGACCCCTCAGTTGTGTTCTTCTTTATCTTGATTCTCTGTTGGGGAAGGTGATGTGTTTGATGATAGGAGGGCTATGTCAGGAGCAACATGCCGCAGTTAAAATGAACACACGCTGGGAACCAAGGGACACCACGGATGGCAAGTGCGGGTCTGCTCCATGTTAACTGGGGCTGAAGGAAGCACCTTCAAGGTGTGGATGAGCCTGGGACACCTGTTGACTGAGCACCCCAAGAGATCCCTCAGAGGCTGAGAGAAGCTCTGGCCACCTTTCTTTTTTCTTTTTTTTTTGATGTCCAATGCGTGTTCATTTATTTTACACTTACAAAAAAAAATCACCCACCCTCTGCCCCATCCCTCCCCAGTCTCTTTTTACAAACATTGAAAAATCAAAACCAAATGAAGATAGACAAGTTAATTTCAGTATAATTATTTTTCAATGTAGCTGTCATAATTAGAGTTTAAATTCTTTCCTATAAGTAACCAATGTCCAAGTGACTTATAGGGAAATCCTGATTATTGGCCAAAAGGAAAATTCCACACTACAAGTTAGCAAATGCTAGCACAAAAATAGTCTTTGTGTTGGAATACCCTTTCCTTTCACATAGGTTTTGCATCAGATGGACAGGTGCCTTGAATGTAGACAGAGCCCTCCAAAAGGTTAAATTCTGGGGGAGAGATTCTCCTTTTCTGGAGCCCACCATGGTTGGAACATAGAAACAGTGACTTTTTGTGGTATGTTTGTCTATTTCTTTCCCAGACTGTAGGCTCCCTGAAGACCGAGACTGTAGGCCACGACTGTAATCCCCACCCCCGGTACAGTTCCAGGCACCCAGTAGCATCTCTGTAAATGATGGTTTCACGCAAGGTACCAATAAGCAGAAAGGGCAAGAGACATCAGGTGCTGATGTTAGTAAGGTCTACCTTTTCCAGCCAGTGGTTCCTAGACTTTAAACATAGGATTGCCAGACTTCTTATTTCATTAAGTAATGCCACTAAAAACAGGTCAACTGCTACTCTCTCCTGGGACTGAGATTTTTAGGAAGAAGAAAAATATTTCGATGCGAAAAATTGGAAGAAATGATGAATAGTCTGTTCTTACCAAGAAAGGAGATTCTATTAAGAATATATCTTGGCAGATATATTGATATATATCTGTATGAAATATATAGATCTATCTCCTTGCCATATATCCTTGCTGAATGTTGAAGAGTTTGAGTCCTGAGGATTTCATCAAGAGTCTGAAGAAAGTTTTTAGATAAGCCTTACTTCTTATGAGCAAAGAGAAAATTAGGCAATAATCATAGGCACCACTTGGGCTAGATTCTGGGTCTTTATTCCATTTTCTGTAAACGTGAGAGTTTAATAAAGAGCCTGCTAATGTCTATGAAATTGATGTAGACAGACCTCGAGAGCTTTGGCTCAGTTTTAGGCATACAGGGGAACATGGAGATTAGCTGTGTGTTTTACTGAAGAGGAATCTGTTCCTATGTTGACAACAAAGTTTGGGTTTTTTCGTCTGGAAACTTTACCTCTGAAACATATCCACAGACTTTTGTTGAGTTACCCACTATGTGCAAAGATAAATGGCAGACTCTGCAGGTGACACACAAAAGTGGCAGGTGTTCTCCTTCCAACCCCACTGGCCATCAGAGCTTTTAGTCAAGTGGAAGAACAAGGATGGGTAGATTTTATTTTAAAATTCAAAACAAACCAAAACCCTCCTTCTGCAAATTAGTATATATAAAACAGAAAGTTAAGAGTCAAAACAAGAAGATCTATAAACATTCACAGGAAGTAGAGATCTCTGTCTGAAATGTCGAGGAAAGGCTTTAAGGAGGCAAGAATCTGCCTGGGTCTGGAATGTCGCAAAGAATTCTGAGGGCAGTTGCAGCATCACAGGCAGGGACTGTGTAAGGGGTAGAGGGATGGAGCACAAGGTGGGCTTAGGGGATAGAGGATAAAATAGCTGGGGCTGGCACAGGCTTAGGAAGCAGTGGCAGATTAGGTTGGATGGCCGCCCAAGGGCTGCTGGTAAAGAGAGTAGAATGCTGGGCATAGGGGAATGGCTCAATTTCTCCAAAATTGCAAACCAGCAAATGTTGCTTCTTTCCTTTGTTTAAATACACAAAATGGCAACATGATAAATGGAAGGGATTTCACTTGGTGTAGAACCAGATCACCAATGAGATAGTGCCCATTTCCTTCAGTTGGAGGATATGTATGTGGACCAGTGGACCCAGCCATTGAGAACGGGATGGATTAGCTTGAATTCTTTGGACACAGAGTTCACATGTGCTGAGTTTGGTGCCTCTGTGTAATTTCCTTTAGAGAGAGAATTGCTTTGAGCCTCTGCCACTCAACTTGTTTATAAAAATCCCAGAGGATTATTTTCCAGACCATGGATGGGGGAAGCCAGAATGTTTAGTAGTGACCCTATGAACAAATGAAGATGCACTCTTTGTTCAACAGGAGGGGACTGAGTGAGACTTTTTGTGATTTGAAGAAACTGCTGATTTCTGGGATGGCTGAGGCAGAAACAGTTTGTATCTTTCTGCGCCCACTTTCTCTCCCAAGGAGAATATCCCCTATTTTACTGGCCACACTTAAAATCTTCTCATTTGAAACTCAATGTGAATGTCTAGAAATCGACACCGTGTGGTTGTATGGTTCTCTTGGGAGGTGCAAAAGGGAAAGATGAGAAGGAATGACAGGTTCATTTCTCCAGAGCACGCATCGCGATGGCAGATTGGAATTGCACTTCAAAGAAACTTTTGTGATATTGAACCTTAAGTTTCTCATTAATATCAGTTTGAGGAACTATAGAGTATCAAGGCTCATATATTTAAAAAATGATTATTTCCTTCCATTATTCTTTAGAGCAACAAGAGGCATATTTTACTTGAAAATTAGAATGAGGAGAAGCAGAAAGCAAGGCCCAAAGTGGGGTTTCCCCCCAAAGTGAGGTGGCTAACCAATTCAATGGCTAACCCTTTATTAAGACAATAACATTGAGGCCTTAGCCAGAGGTCAGATCTCCCAGAGGTCCGTTGTAGTGTTATGGGCTAGTGGCCACAGGCAGATTTGAGTTTGTGTACAGATGGACAGAAGATGGTACCATGTAGGCAGCTACCTGGTGCCTAAACTTTGTCATGTCCACAAGATAGGGGTTTAAATGACTGTGTTTGAACTGGAACCCTTGACACATGAACCACCAAACCGAGAGCAGGGTGAAGGAAGGATGGAGGAGGAAGACCCTGAGGGCAGCAGGGCTGAAGGGCCTGAGCAACCCTCACCTGAGCCTAAAGGCACTTGAGGAACGAACAAGGTCAGAGAAGAGCGCTGCAGGCCACCGGGCGCTCTTGTGAGGGCCCCTATGCATTTCTGTCCCTTTCAGAAAATGCCTCTAATCCACAGCCCCTCCCCCATGATTGCTCTTTAATAGTGACTCAGTGAGTTAGCCTGATTTGCTGTGCAGCTCCTAGGAGCAGTAGGGTAGGGTCAGTGGGTTCTGCAGTGGGAGCGAGGAAAGTCCGAGCCACCTTGCTAGAGGACTTCTGGAATAATCCATCATTCTTGGCAGTAAACATTTAGACTTTTTTCCCTAAGATGCCAGGTTGGTGATATAGTTTTAAGTCCCTTTTTATCAATCCATCTAACAATGTGCCAGGCCCAGAAATGTGACTTTCACAAAACACAGAATTCTAAGACATTAGAGCAAGAAAATGCTGAGTGATTATTTCTTCTAGAGGCTTTTGAACTTTTTTTAAAAACAGTTCAATCATTTCTTCAAAAGAGACCAAGCAAAGAAGTTCAACGTAAAATCAGTTCAAAATGGAGCAGCTCTGGTTCACCCCCAGCAGCTCTTCTGAAGCAGCTGGGTAGGGAGGGAAAATGATTTGCCCAAAGGCATGGAATCTGGGAAGTGATTCAGCAGGACCCAGAATCCCGGTCTCTGATGCTCAACCCAGTGCTCTGTTCACTGCGCCAGCCATGTGGTGTTGAATGCTGAACTGACGATCCACAAAGCTGGGCTGGAGAACTGCAGGCATGAAGGTGGGGTGTGGGGCTGCTATGGTAAAGCTGCAGAATATTAGTCAATACACATGTGGGGTTTTTATGTTCAGAGGCAGAGAAGATGAGGCATGGGATGGGGAGTTTTTGTAGACCTGATTCTGGGGACACTGAAGGGGTGAGAAGGAGTTACCTTGCTAGAATGAAATTCTGCTGCTTCAGACCTTTCATATGTTGCTGATTCCTGATTTTGTTGCTTTGTACTCATATCTTTATATTTTAAATCGATGGTACGTATAAAATATGTGTGCAATGTGTGTGGACAATTTGAGAAGGAAAATTGAATCTTTGGGTTTCTTTCCCCCAATACTTAAGAAAGGGAATATTTCCAACACTACAGAGCCTCTGTGTGTGTGCCTGGCTCCTACTGAATCCCCTGCCTCCTCCAGCCACCAGCCTGAATTCTGTATATTTTCTTTCTTCTCATTGTAGTTTTACCACCATATATGCCTCTGTAATGAATATGTTGTTTAGCGGTTTATGGGTTTAACTTCATAGAAATGGAATCATTTGTTGTCTTGCTTCTTTTGCTCAACATCATGCTCTGGAACATCTCTACTACTGCAGAAAGTCCTATTGGACTACGTGTCCCCAGATATTTATCCATGATGTTGGGTGGAGATTCATTAGTATTCATTGCTGTAGGCTGTTGTACCGTCTGAATAACCACCTGCATTTATTTATTTTACAGTTGCTGGGTATTTGGTGTATTCTTAGTTTTTTGCTTCTACAAAATGCTTCTATGAATATTGTGCCTGCCTCCTTGTGTTAGAATTGCTCTGTGATATTCACGTAGGAGTAGACATGCAGGTAAGAGACGGGGACATGGTCAAATTTCACCAGATAAAACCAATAACTCCCTGCCCTTACTCTCTCCCTCATTTTTTCTATTCTTTCTTTCCTTGCTCCCTCCCTCCATTCCTTCCTTCCTTCCTTCTCTCCTTCCCCCTTTTGTCTCCCTTCCTTCTCTTTTTTCTTTATTATTGGACCTCAGGTCCTTAAAATTGGATTACACACAATCCTTGGTCATGATACACTGTTGTTATTGGACAACGCAAAGTCTTCTTTATCTATCCATCCATTCATTCATTTTCCTATTAAAGAACGTGCCATCCAATAAAGAAATAGACCTTTGCCAGTTACTTAGGAATCACTTGAGTCCTTGTGTTCCCTCCTATCCCTTTGCCTCCCCTGCAGAGGTAACCACTGTCTTGAATTTTGTATTATAATTTGTTTTTGCTTTTTTAGTTATTTTTGCATACATATATGCTATGATAGTTATCAATTATGTAGCAAATTACCCCAAATGCCAGTATCTTTTTAAATTTTTTTCAATTATTGACATTTAATATTATATTTATTTCAGGGGTACAGTAGAATGGTTAGAACATCATGTAATTTACAAAGTGATCTCAATATTTCAAGCACCAATCAGCAAATGCCAGTATCTGAAGACAAAAATTATTGTTTATTATCTTATAGTTAATGTGGGTCAGGAATTCAGAGACAGCATAGCAGGGGTGGCTTGTCTCTGCTCCACGATGTCTGTGGTCTCAGCTGGAAGATTCAGAATCAGGGAGGCTGGAGTCAGCTGAAGGCTTGACGGGGCTACAGGCTCCATGTTCAATGTGGCTCCTTCACATGGCTGGCAGGGTGGGGCTAGCAAGTGGGTTCCTCTCCACGTGGCGTCTCTCCATGTGGGCTTCCCCACAGGGCTGTTAAGTGTCCTCATGACATGGCAGCTTGTTTAGGGAGGGTATCAGCCATGTGTCTCTTAGTCTAGATGCTATCGCAAGGAGTAACATGATGAAAAGCATCACATTTCTTCATTTTCTTATTCAAAATAGATAAAGGTCTTGGATTCGTGGGAAAATATTCTGAACTGTTCAGGTGGAAAATTAGGCTCTGGATGAGTAGATGCAACCTAAAAAAAGCATGTGAGAGCCCATGAAGACAAGGGCTGCAGAAAGCCAACATGTTCTGTTCATCATTTAACGGTGTTGGAAACTGATCCACGCTGTCTTACCATTGTGGAAGAGAATCGTGGGCTCCCCCAGTGGACTTAGTGATGTGCTCATGCCCAGGTACTGTGTCCCAAGAAGGAAAAGATGACTTCAGAGAAGAAGGCTGTGGGAAGATATATAAAATCTAATCATGAACACGGGAGGGCAAGGAGGTGGAATAGGTAGGGAGGGGCAGGGGCTATATTTATAAAAACTGTAGTGGAAATGTCAGTGAGTTTTAGATAAGTAAAGGCTGAGAGGATCCAGTTATGAAAAGTCAATTTTTAAAGTACAAAGTCTGTCTGGAAAAAGTCCAGCCATTGTTAATGTAACGAGAATGGTTTACACGACATTGATGTAATCTGGCAGCAAAGGAGAGTGGACTGGAATGCGCATGAGTGAACAATGACGACTTCACTGTACTAGTCAATGGGGGTGGTAGATACTCCTGAGTGAGCATGTGCACTGTGTGACCATCACATTCAACATGACTGAGTAGAGCAATGAATCTGCATCAAACTTTGCATGAAGGTTAAATATTCCTCCATGGAAATTATTTGGATGATTCAGAAGCCACAGCTATGGGCAACTGGTAATTGGCAGCTTTATCACGACAGTGTCCCTGCCTCACATCTTGTGCAGAGTTTTTTGTGAAATATCAAATCACCCAGGTGACTCAGCCCCTGTACAGCCGAGATTTGGTGCCCTGTGACTTGCGGCTTTTCCCCAAACTGAAATCACCTTTGAAAGGGAAGAGACCTTCAGTGAGATTCAGGAAGATACAACAGGGCAGCTGATGGTGATTGGGAGAACTGTGTGAGGTCCCAAAGTGCCTACTTTGAAGGGGACTGAGGTGTCATTGTCCTATGTACAATGTTTCTTGTTTCTTCTATCTTCAATAAATGTCTCCATTCTTCGTAGTACATGGCTGTATACCTTCTGGACAGACCTTGTATTCATTGAAAGGTAAACTTAGCATAATGCAAGGAAGTCCCACTTCACAGAGACTTCTCTTTTCTTTTCTTTTCCTCCCCTCCCCTCCCTTCTCCTCTCCTCTCC
>VMDR010012698.1:0-26146 GCA_007922815.1 Macrotus californicus | reverse complement strand
CATGATGTGGAACCATTCCCCCAATTTCTTTAGTTGATAGGAATGCTTTTAATAATGTTCATGGGTTTTTATGAAGTATGAGACAAATGGGTAGTTAATTCAGAAAGTTTACTTACTAGTTGCATATGCTTTTTCCATATTTGACATTTTTCAAAGCACTTACCGTTTTCTTTGAATCTAAGCACATCTTAGAAATAGCACATTGGTGTTTTTCCTGTTTTATATGTGTGGAAATTGAAATTCAGAGGCCTAAATGAATTGCATAATGTCATACAGCCTTGTTAAATAGTAAAATAATTTAGATTGAAACAAGGCTAGGTTAGATTTAGATTTCAGCATGTTCACGTTTAAGAAAGACCCTGCCCTTGGAAGACATGCCTTTATGTGTAGCCACTGTGTTCCCGGCTCAGCGGTCGGCACTGGAGATGGGAAGGTAAGGCCGAGGTCTTGCCCCGCAGGGACTTAAGGTTAGTGACAGAGACCACCTGGCAGGAGAAGTGAGCAAGTGTGATGGTGAAGGGCCGTGCAGCCCAGATACTTACGAGGAAGTGATCTGAAGGATGAGCAGAAGTGAGCCAGGTGAACATGGTGCAGGAAGCCTGAAGCAGCACCCTGATGCTGTGTGGTAACCGCAGGCGGTCCCCTATGCTGGTCATGCCGGGCTGCATATGAGAAAGAGTGGGACAGGAATGTGGAGAGGTACACAGTGTGCCCTGCATTGGAAATTTGAGCTTTGTCTAAAGGTTTTAGGGTGCTCCAAAGGAATGTGAATAGACGGAAGGATTCGGATTGACCGAGACCTGTTAGCTGTGGAACTGAAGTCAGGTGACTAAATGTTCTGAGCCGCAGTTACTTCATGTGTGAAGTGGAAAGAACACTCAGTGTGCAGGTACCTGGTGTGCCCCAAACCTGTAAGTATGGAATAATGGAAGTTGAGTGAGAAGTGAAGAGTTCACTGTACGTATTCTAAGCCTGTAAGTAGAGCCATTTGCCACTTTAGATTGTGACGGGAGGTCTTTAAACCGGGTTTCCCCGAATGATCACGTGTATGTTCTTACTCACAGGCCAGCCCGCCAGATCTCTATATTGAAAGATTTAATATAGCTCTTGGACAATATATGGGAGCATTGCAGAGCATTGTGCCTCTTTTCATATATATGGTAAGTTAGAGCTTGGTTTGTTGATCAAAGCACAGAGAGCATGCTCTCTTGCCTTTTAATGCTATATATTATGGTAGAAATGGAAATTAATCTATTTTAAGAATATTTGATTGTGCTGACATAGAAGAATTACTTACCCTCTTCTGTTTTGAAATTATGTAAGTAACGTTGCTATATGGACAGTTAGGCATTAATATCAACAATCACCCAGTTAGCATCTATTTTATTTCTGCCATATGGAAAATAAAGGCATAGAAGAAAGATTTTTTGCCCTCAGAAAAAAGAGAATTAAGACATGTATGTAGAAACATGAAGTATGGTAAATGCCAAGAAAGTCACTTCATAAACAAAGAACAATACAATTTGCCTCCGTTCTACTAATCGCGTTCACTTGGAGAATTATGCCTTGAGTAGAATTTGTAGTCTGCTGACTTTGTTGATCAGTCCCTGCCCCTTTAAATACATAAAGTTGTCGAATCTCCGTGTCCCAGTGCAGTGAGATCGTTACCCCAACTCTTCTTTGTTTCTGATTAGGGAATGGGGTGCGTAGGGTGATCCTGTGATCTGTAGCATGGAGATGATGTATTTATTCTCTGTAGATACACTTTACTGAAAAAGCAAAACAACTACTAGAAAAAAAACCACTGGGAGAAATTTCTGCGACCAGCAGGGGACTATTATTTAAGTAATTTATGGAAGATACTTAGAGTTGAGAAGGTACAGTTAGAAGTGATGACGCATCTGTGTTATTTTAGAGAGAAGCCTTCCCCAGAGACGTTAGGTGGGAAAGCAACACACAAAGCAGTGTGAAATACTGCTCCATTAGCAAGAGTTCTCTCTTTTAAAAAAATTTTCTTTTTGTGTTTGCTTCTTTATTAGGGAATAAAGCGTATTCATCCATACACAAGCTACATTGTAGAAAGGGTATATGAGAGTTGTCCCAGTGTAGATGGGACCTTTGGGGATGAGGCAGAAGGTCTGCTGTAGGACAGTTCTTTTTGTTGTACACCCTCCTGCGTGGCTTTAATTTTTAACCATGTGCATGTTATGTTTATAATTTTTTAAAGAGAAAAAAGACGTGTGTTAGGAATTAAGAATCAGGAACTTGTTAACGTTCCTCCTTGCATTTTCTATTCTTATACATTGAGGTAATATTTAAACATGAACAAATTCAATTTTTTTTTTAAGATTTTTAAAATTTATTGATTTTTCGAGAGGGGAAGGTAGAGAGATAGAGAGGGAGAGAAACATCAATGTGTGGTTGCCTCTCAAGCGCCCCCTACTGGGGACCTGGCCTGTAACCCAGGCATGTGCCCTGTCTGGGAATCAAACCTGTGACCCTTTGGTTGGCAGGCTGACACTCAGTCCACTGAGCCACACCAGCCAGGGCCAATTCAATCTGTTTTGACTTGCCAGCTATTCTAATCAGGAGGCTTCTGGCTACCAGAAACAGAAAAGCTGGTTCAAAGTGATTTAAGTGGGTAAGGGAAGGAGTTAGCTCTTGTAATGAAATCCAGACGCAGGGCAGCCTGCAGGGTTGGGTGGACCTGTGGTTTCGCAGGGTCACCGAGGACGCGGGTTCCTTCTGCTCCTGGCTGTACACGACTTCTGTTTCTTCCTGCTCCCCTCATGGCGGTAAGGTGACTATAAGGTACTTTACACTCAGGCGTAGGTTTCTCTCAGTGCCACTGGGCCACCTTGGGTCATGCGTCTGCCTTTGAACCAGAGACCTTCTGTACGGAGCGCCACGAGCTGAGCGACCTAAACTGAGCTTTGCGGTGGAGTGTTTGTTGGGGGTCCGCCAGTGCAGTTTGCTCCCTGCTTTCAGCCTCGATCATTGATAAGTGGGGGCCTTTCATTAGTGATTCCCAGTGTTACTGTTTAGGTAATAAAGTATCTTTAAACGCATAGTAAGTAAGTGCCTGTCACAGTGGGGTTCCATGTGTCTGTACATCCCTTTCTCGGACATGTCAGGTATCTTTCCGTGTTCTTTTGGAGGTGTATGGTTCACAGCATTTTATCTTTATGTGCTTTTAACCCCATGCCAGAAAGACATGTAAATAGAGCATGGCTTTTTTTGTTGTTTGATATTGAGTGATTTTTTAAAATGTTTTAATTGATGTCTTTATGAGTTGTTTTCTAAAATAATTTATTTTTTAGTGTTTCAGCTTATTAATCACTTCTAATTAATGCACTGAAAAGTAACTTATTTTCTTTTTCAGAACAAGTTTTACATCGAAACCAAGCTTAACAGAGACTTAAAAGATGACCTTATAAAGCTGTTTACGGAACATGTTGCAGAAAAGCACATTTACAGCCTAATGCGTAAGTAATTCAGCTTAGAGGGGTGAGATGACACCAGCAGTGACACGTGTTCTTTCGATCAGAGAGCACTGGCACGTAAACTGCAGTGCTGACATCTTCTGAATCGCACAGCAAAGTGCTGAAGCCCAGTTCAACGGGAAGAGGCCTGAGGAATTGAAAGTCAGGCCTGCAGGTCACCCAGTGAGCTGGGAGCTGCTTGGCCATGTTACTGGACAGTGCCTTCATATCTGGCCTGAAACTTGCTGCCTTTTTTACCCCTAACAATGGGGGAAATCTTATTAAGGGGTTCACCCCTAACCTTGTTAGTGGTGAGTCTAGAACAAGTGCAGGGTGGTGTCTTTGAAGTGGTAGCAAGAACCTCCTCTGATTCCTACTCTTCAGTGCAAAAACCCTTCTGTCCTCTGGCTCTTTCACGTTATTAACTGCATCGTAGGCAGTTACTTAGCCTCTGGTCCTGTGTTTCCTCTTCTGCGAACTGGGGCTTGTAAAATGTGTAACATGGTCATGTAGGCTATTGAGCAAGCAGATCAAATTGTCAGATTCAGTTAGTTTTTCCTTTCCTCCTGTTCCCAGGGCCCCGGCCCCCTAACAGTAGGTGGCCTCTTATTGTGCCTTTCCAAGAAGAATCCCCATCTCTTGAGTGGCGTTTGGGAGTCCCCCACAACCTAATGTGTCCGCATTCTTTAAAAGCTCACACTGTGTGCAGTGTATCTTCAAATCATGTTTTAGAATTTGGCCCCTTCTGGCTTTGCGGTATTATTTTGTTTTCCTAATTGTCATAGTTTCTACCACAATGGACTTTTACCAGAATTTATAAGAGAATTGTCAGCTTGACCACACACTCTTTCATTTTTTAATGTAAACAAAGAAAAGGAATATTAAACGTTAGGCCAGTTTATTTTAGAAAGGCAGCATTTTCAAATAATACTGTAGATGAAGATAACATATGTTTCATTATATTCCCAAGAATTTCCAGAATCATCATAGAGATCTAGAATCTTGGGAGTGTGGCCTTTTTTCTTTTTTTTAGAAAGGCTGGCCAGACATTTACAGATATCTTTAAACATGATCTCATGAGATATTCCAGCTGTTCATTATAGCCACTTAAGGGTTGTCCCTGAAGTGGACGTTGTCTTCGTGTTCATTGTGAAGTAAAACACAGCATTTTGCAATCATTCCTGCTGAAATTCTCAGACAAGTGCTGTCATTTGGTAGAAAAGCTTATTTACTATGTAAAAATGTTTTTATATTTTCGGTAATTTGGAAATCAATTTTATTGGGCATATGTGAAGAGAATATTCAAAGAGCATATGGTATTCCAGGTCTGGTCAGAGAAAACATAAACAGATTACTTCTTCCTTTTGTTTATTATATAATCTGTTTTCAATAAAAATTACACTTAAAGGTGGATATGCCTTTTCCAAGTAAACTGAAAAGGTCCTTATGAAGCTTTTGTAAATTGGATAAAACTGAGCTTATCAGATATTTATTAAGCAATTACCAGGCATGGGGCTTAGAGTAAGGGATACAAAAAGTGACCACTGGCCCTACTGGTTTGGACTTTGTAACAGCAAGAGAGTCTGTAATGTTATGTGCTTGGCCGTCAAAAAGACTTTTAAGTGAGACACACTGTTACGTGGTGTGGGACCTGTTGTAGATACCTGCCAAATACTAACTTAGTTATTTCTCATAACTCGAAGGTAGGTGTGGTCATAACCTCTGTTTACAGGTGGGAAAACTGAGGCACAGAGAAGGTAAAATTATTTTAAAGCAGAAAAACACAGCTGTTAAGGGTTAGTTTCTTGTGTCTAGTTACACATTTTCGTATACTCACTGCTCTCTCTACCGAAACACATAACTATGTTCAATTTCTATAATTTTCTAAAATCTGATCAGTAATTTTCTTAATGTGGCTTCAGATACATTTGGAAATGCTAGTATTTTATTTATTGTCACTGTGTAACAAATCACCCCAAATGTAGTGGCGTAAAGCAACCACTCTGTTTTGTGTTGCTCGTGAATCTGCAGTTGGGCAGGCCTTGGTGGGGTGTCTGTGTCTGCCCTGCTCAGCATCGGCCGAAGGCACTGCATCAGCGCTGGGGACTGTTAAGGCGGCTCACTTACGTGACTGGCAGGTCGCACTGGCTTTCAGTCTCCCTCTTCTGTCGGCTGTAAGAGTGAGCGTTGCAAGACAGAGGAAGTGGACACTGCCAGTCCCTAAGTCCTGGGCCCCGAACTTGGCACAGTGTCCCTTCTGCTGTGTTGCTGGGCAGGCGGTAACAGAGCCCAGCTTCTAGGGGAGTGGACACGGACACACCTCTCGATGGGGGGCGTGCCAGAAGAATTTGGGGGCCATGTTCTAAGCCAGTTCAGCAGGGCAGAATGGACACCTGTTCTGCTCGTAATCGGAACTCACATGCGCCGTATTAGTAGGTGGGTCATGGACGAAGACAGTGACTTCTCACTGCGTGCAAAGCGGGTTTTCTGTCATCTCTACGTCGTTGGCACGTTCATGCATATGTGCTTGTAAAATAAAGTGGCTTCCACTTGTGGCTGGTAGTGAAGTTTTCTTTGAAAAGAATTTTTACTTTGCATTAAACTTGGAAAACAACAGACGTACTAGGATATACGTTAATCACTTATCTTTGTAGTATTGTATTAATCCTGAGCAAATTCAACAAAATGAGCCAGTTAATGGTAGAAGTTTGTTGAGAAAACACACGTTGAGCTGCAGTAGAAGATTACAGATCAGTTTACACAGAAGGTGTTAAATGATGACATTTCAGGTACTCTCCTTAGGTTCTGCCATTTAGTTCAGACCCTTATAGTTTGAGGAAATTTTAAGTCGAGTATTTTTAGCTTGATTTAAGAATTGCTTCTCAAATAAACAAAAGTGAGAAGTCCCTGGGTGAGCTTGTAAGTTCTGAGGAGTAATTGAAAGAGCAGAGGAGCTTGGTTCGGGTCCCAGCTGTTAAGAAGCCTGGTGACTTTTCAGGAGGACATTTAAACTCTCTGGACTTCAATGTCAAAGTCCGTAAAAAAGAAGTTAGCACTAGAAGTTCTCTAAGGCCCTGCTCTAGTTTAAAACTATTTACTTACAGTCAGCAATCGTGGGGTTATTGGAGGATCCTTGCTTTTTAAAAAATGGAATGCTTCTTGGAAGAGAATGTTACCAAGGCTGACACTCTGTTAGCACCAGTTCGCCTGTAAGACCAGCGTTTCGGTGGCGGCGTGGCAACCAGAAATCAGACAGGGTTTAGCGTGAGACACAAGTCCTCGGGCCTCTCCTGTAACCTGCCGGTTCTGTGGTTTTTGATGAATTATTCCGTGTTTTTTATTTTGTTTTGTTTTTAGCCTCAGTTTCCTTATCTGTGAAAAAATGGTAGGTGAGAATTGAGCTGTGAGACAGTAAATTTTAAATGAAAGTTTATAACAATTAAACGTATGCATCTGGCACCTGTTAAGTACTCAGTAAATATTTTTTTCTTCTCTCAAGCTACCACTTGTCCAAATTTCCATTCCTTTTTCCTTAAAAGGGGAGATCAACTAGGAAGTCTTTTAAGCAATGTTTTCCAAAAAAGAGTTTAGCTGGGAGGATTTTAGGGAAGTGTTACACCCTCTCAACTCTAATAATCGTTTGTTACTGAATGTAATTATTTTCAGTTAATTCATCCTAAATAAATTTGTATACATTTTATGTGTGATTTAATCTGAATTCATCATTTCTTCATAGCTCTCAAGTTTGACATAGGTTATTTCGACATAGTTATGTAAGGATTGTTTGCAAATGTGTATGTTGGGTTGGCCAAAAAGTTCATTTGTTTTTTTCCATAAGACGGCTTTAGTAGTGCTTAGTTGTCCTTAATTTTAAAACAATTTTGTTAGGTTGTATTGTGACAGCTGTCATATCAGCATGCATTAAAACTTAACCAAAACTGGTGAATTTTTGTGTAGCCATTTCAATATCGAAGATGGAAAAAAAAAGCAACATTTTGGCATATTATGCTTTATTGCTTCAAGAAAGGTTTTTCACAACTGAGAAGCAAAACAGATTTGTGCAGTGTATGGAGAAGGTGCTGTGACTGATCGAACGTGTCAAAAGTGGTTTGCGAAGTTTCTTGCTGGAGGTTTCTCGCTGGACAACGCTCCACAGTCGGGCAGACAAGTTGAAGTTGATAGTGATCAAATCGAGACATTGAGAACAATCAGCGTTCTACCACGTGGGAGACAGCCGACATATTCAAAATATCCAAATCAGTGAAGTTATTGGTGAAAATGAAAAGTGTATCTTTTATTTTATGGGAAAAACCATACCGACTTTTTGGTCAACCCAGTGTTTGATCATATAATGAATGTTCATTGAACATGAAGAGTTCCTGGGAATAATACTTGTTTAAAAAATATTTAAAAAATTTTAAATTATAGTCGACAATATTACATTAGTTTCATGTATACAGCATAATGGTTAGACATCAACATAACTTCCCACGTGTTTCCCCTGGTAAGTCTAGTACTTAGTTGACACCATTCATAATTAATTAATGTTATTGACTGTCTTCCCTATGCTGCACTTTGCATCCCTGTGACTGTTTTGTACCTGCCAGTTTGTACATAATCCCTTCCCCTTTTTCACCCATTCTCCCCCAATTGCCCTCCTTTCTGGTAATCATCAGTTGGAACAATGCTTTATTGAAGGTCAAAACGATTGGTCAAAAACTAGGAAGGAGGATTAACATAGAGTATGCCATTCAAAATTACATCCATCTACTGGTAAAATCTGAAGGGTAAACTTGAACAGTGCCCCTTTGGCCTTCATCATACAAATTCAAGTGTAGCTCACATGGTGCGTTTGAAACTGTAACTAACGTCGGTGTTGGCCAGGTAAGATGGCCAAATGTGTTGGCCAAGTTTTCATTTTTAAAAAAGGCATGGACAGAAGAGAACAACTTGTCCAGTTCTACAAGCCTGGCATACAGTAAAATTATGCCAAGTCTTATGAAGTATTTTGGTTAGTAAATTGCAGGTCTTTGAGGGATAGATTAAAAATGAACTCTTTCGAGTCACTAGTATCTGTTGTATCCACTAAATAATGCAATTTATTTGTATCTGTTGATAATGTTATCTAGAGAAATTGTTTCTGACCATTTAAAAATATTCTAATAAATCCTGACCCATGGTATGGCTCAGTGGGTTGGGCCCTCCTCAAAGTGAAAGATCACTCCCGGTTGGGGACATGTGCCAGTGGACATGTGGGCCAGGTTCCCGGTTGGGGGCATTCGAGAGGCAACGGATCAGTGTTTTGTTTTGTTTTTTTCTCTTTCTCCCTCCCTTCCCCTCTCCCTAAAATAAATAAATAAATAAAACCTTTAAAAAAAATGTTCTATTAAAATTTTTGTCTGACAGCCGATAACCTAAAAGGAAACTGACCCTCTTGTCACGTTCAGTCAGGGTCCTGTGGTTACCAGAGCCGTGAAAGGGACAGGTGACCGAGTGCGCTCTCGTGCCATTACCTTTAGTAAGAAAAACACGTACAGCTGTAGCTTTTGGGAAAGTTAGATTGACTCAGAAAGTCAGTCTGACTCTGCGGTTACCGAAATTACTAGCAACGTGCCTGTCAGATTCCGAGAGCCTCCATGATGACGATTTGAGGGAAAGAGCAGTGATTGAGGGAATTAGAGAACATTTCATCCGCAAATGCCAGTCTCCGGAGTTGTGAACGTAATGGGAAGTACTTTCACTCCCTGAGCGCTGTGCACACCGTTGCTTTTAGAAAGCTTTGCTCACTTCCAGAACCTCGAAGAATTGAATCATTTCCATTAGCATTTCAGCAGAACTGTACCTGTTTACTTGTTAGATTGAGCTCTTTTGCATTGGATTAAAAAAAAACCTTGTGTGTTTAAACTCTTCGGTTTGTCCTCTTGGGCTGTTCTTTTCTTGTACTTGTTTACCCTTCCGCCTTTGGGAGAAATGGTACTAGGAGGAGCAACCTTGACAGTGACTGCTATGTCATTTCTATATCCCATTTTTTTCTTCTTTTTTCAGCTTTACTTTTAGAAGCCCAGTCAACACCGTTTCAGGTCACACCTTCCACTATGGCAAATATCGTGAAAGGCCTGTACACTCTCAGACCAGGTAAACCTGTGCGTCATTTCCTTGGGGGCTGCATCTGTCTGTCCCTGGTAGTTCCAGCCTGTCCAAGAGGACAGCATTTCTCTGTGTGTTTGCTGAGGCTTGTGGGTATCTGGATTTGTTATGGCAAAACAGTTGAGTAGGTACTCATCCTTGTGAAAGGCAAACTCAAGCCTCAGTTGGAATTCTCCCTGTTCTAGTGAAAACCAACTCGTTTAGGAAATACAGGAAATAATTTGTAGGCGACACTTGTGATGAAATTGATTCTCGTGTCCACCACTAATCTTTGTCTTTTTTGTTACGGAGTTTCTCCTTCACTGCAAGTGTGCCTGGGCATCCACACTTACTAGTCCATCTCCTTAGGCCTGTCATGTAACTTGCCAGGAACTCACTGGGGGACTTGGAATGCAGCCTCCTTGGTAAGGGGGGACTACTTTTAATTACATGTTTGTGAACGTTTTTGGTCATTTGAGGACTAACTGAAATAACACCTGATCTAAATTGCTTAACACAGTATCTGATAATATAATAAGCGTGCTGGCATTAACTGTGATGACTGTACAGTTGGGTCCAGTGGTTATTTTAACTGGTGGCTTGTTTGCGTAATTTAAAAGACATGTCAGAATTTAGCTTGCTGAAAATGGAAACCAAGTGCAGACGGTGGTGCTGGGGGTAGAGTGTGACGTCAAATACTCCTTTTTCAGGCCACTTTAAACAATTAGTGACTTCCACAATGCTCACATTTAATGTTACTTAAATTTAATCAGGTCTTGTTTTGTTGTTCATAATTTTTAACAAATTACCTGTATAAAGTAATTACTTACGTAAAGTAGCAAAAATATTTTATTACATGTGTCCAAGAAGCTGATGTTTTTCTTTTTCTAGTTTCGTAGAACTTTGAATTTCATTTTACTAAATGTGATGAAACAGCTCATGGACTTTTTAGTGCTAGGTTATGGGACAGTTTGTTTTGTTTTATTCTGGAAGGCATCAGGTGCGGTCTGACAGATTTCTACATTCTGCCTCCCAAGTAGGCAGCTTTATCATAAAAGCTCCGGCTTTTATTGTAAGTAGTAAATTGCAGAATAAAAATAATCACTATATAAACACTTGTTCATCTAAATGCTATTTCATCTGAGTTTGAGCTCTTACAATAGGACTCACACTACTTGTGAGAACACTGTATCTGAGACTCGTCCTTTCGAAAACGTGAGTTGTATCACAGACTGACCTTTTGTGATCCTAGGCATTTTCTGAGATTCGATGAAACACACCTTGACATTTACGTCTCTTGCCCCTTGTGCTTCTGGTTTATTAAAGCAGTTTTATTCGCCTGACAGATTAAGGTGAAGATATTTTGAAAATTGAATTTTAAGTGTAGAAGTTTTTTTTCATTGTGGTGGTTCTCACATGGCGATCTTTATGTCATGAACACATCTGAATCAACCAAGAAAGTTTTCTCACCTCGATCCTTGGAGATTCTGGTGACTGTTAACCATTTTAGGTGTGTTTTCATCTGATCTTCAGAAGCACAGCTTAAAAGTAGTTGCAGCCATCCTGTGCTGCCCCTCGGTTAACACACATTTTCTTTGTCTCCTCGCCTGTGTCTCAATGGCTGCCTGGAGCCCCCACAGTGGCAGGTCTGTCTCCTGCCAGCTCACGCTGGTTGGCTCGTGGTTCCCCAGAGCACTGCGTGGAGACTTCTAACCCGTCCTGGAGCCGAGCTAGGTGTGAGGTCACAGTTGAGGACGTTTTGCCATGAGTTTGTGTAGAAGGGATGAGCAGATCGGCTCTTGTGTCATTTGGGGGGTCTTTCTTATTTATTTATTTGTTTGTTTGTTTATTTTTGCCGTCTCTAACGTAGCTATTCTGTTGAAAAAAATCTTTTTAACGTACCAGTGATCCAGCACTGCACAGCATTAGTGTAATTTTTTCAAATTTAGAATTACATTTACAGGTGTAAATTTTGAAACGGAGCCTACTGGAATAAATAGGGCGTTGATGTTTTATGGTTTTTGACATACATGGCTAAGGTGTTTTCCAAGAGGGAACATTCGAAAGGGCCGGATGAAAGGGACCCAGAAGGGCCACCGTGCTCAGTTAGGGCCACCAGCGCCGAGAGAGTGCTGGTCTCGTCACACCCCTGCTACGGATGCACGGTATTTATTTACAGTCAGAGTTCAGGGCGTGGGGGGGGAGATCGTATTTATTTCAATTTGGGTTTTTGTGAATATTAACAAGGCTTTTGTTCCGTGTATTTTTTTCTTGTAAACCATTCAATCCTGTCTTTCGCTGATCTCGTCTTAGTGATTTGTAAAAATGTTTTGTAATAAAAGTACTAACCATGTTTAATGCAAATATCTTTCTAAGACTTCTCTTTGCCTATTTTATTTCTGAGTGGTTTTCTTTAGAGTCTTCTCTTGATCATTTATATTTTTAAAAAGTTAAATAACTTTAATTCTTTTAATTTGCTGTTATTTGGCATGGGTCAAAATAGATTTTTATTTCAAAAGTACTTACAATTATCTCCAGCCTGCTTGTTAAATGTTTAATTTCCCCTTCATTTTTGTAGAACTTTTTTATATGTCTTCTTGTTACTCCCTGTCCCGCTCTATTCTTGGTCCAGTATATTGTTTTAACTGTTGCTTTATAGATAAGGTTCATGTTTCCACCAAGCCTCTTCCCTCCCAGTTGCCTCCCACTCAGAATTCTTCAGTTATCTCATTCGTGTTTTCCCTCATATTTAGGATTTTTGGTAAGACCCATTTAAGAGGCAGGAGAGGGGATGAGGGGCGGTAAATGGTGATGGAGAGGGATCTGCCTTGGGGTGGTGAGCACGCAGTGCAGCGCAGACGATGTGCTGCTGTAGGGTTGTGCACCTGAAACCTGTATGATTTTAGTAACCTGTGTTACCCCAGTAAGTTCAGGAAAAAGTAAATAAAATTCTGTTACAGAAATTTACATTAAATTGTGCTATATCAGTAAAATGTGAAAACGTCTGCTTTCTTTACACTTTAAATTCTTTTTCGTAAGGAAATTGAACCTCTTGTATGGTGTTTATCAGAATGGGATTGTACTTGAGTTTGGTTCAATATATATTGAACAAACGAAATAAAACTTTTCCATGTAATTTAGTCCGTATGATTTTCCTAATGAATCTTTCCTTCCCTCACAGAGTGGGTGCAGATGGCTCCAACTCTGTTTTCTAAGTTTATTCCGAACATCCTGCCTCCAGCGGTGGAGTCTGAACTTTCCGAGTATGCTGCTCAAGATCAGAAACTTCAAAGGGAACTTATACAGAACGGTTTTATGAGGCAAGTCTTTCCTTTCGTGACAAAATATGTCCATTTCCTTAGGCCAGTTTGGCCTGGCAGGGGAGGGATGCCAAGGTTCTTAGACAGGACCTAACTGTACAAGGTCAAGGTGCTGCTCCCGGGAGAGAGAGGTAGCCCCAGTCTGTGGAGTGTTTAGGCTGGGCTTTGATTTTATGGAGCTGCTCTTCACTAAGTGGATTTTGTAGAGGGGGTTTCTCGTCGGGGCAGTTAGGCTGGGCAGCCCCCGACAGCTCTTCCAGATTCGATCCTCTCAGATTAGTTACAGCCATCTGGAAAAGCGTAGAAATTCTATGATCGGTTGTAAGGTACTTCTATGACTAAGCTGGTATAAAGAGGCTGTAGCTTCTGTTTTTTAATTATTATTCATATTTTAATCCTTACCCAAAGATTTGCTCACTGGTGTTAGAGAGAGGAACATCGATGTGAGAGACATTGATCAGTCATCTCCCGTAGGCACCCCGACCAGGGATTGAACCCGCAACCTAGGCATGTGCCCTGACTGGGGATCGAACCCGCGATTTTTTGGTGGTTGGATGATGCTCTAAGCAACTGGGCCAGGGCTAGATTCTGTTTTTCATATTTCCACTTTGTCCTAAATTCTAGTTGTTTATTCTGAAAAAGTAGGGTATCTCTTTAATGTGGCCAGAAAGTTTGCCTCCCTTTGCTAATTTCTCCAAAATTTACAATCAGTATCATGGCTCTAACCCAGATAATCTTGCAGAGTACACATTTTCAACTGAAATAAATTATATAAAAACTTTGTGATTCCCTATGGGAAAACACCCTATTATATCACCGCATCATTGAAGGTCACATGGTACCTTATATTTTCATAATTCTTACTCTTTACTTACGTTTTTACGTATCTTCTCTTGTTTGTGTCTATGGCACTGAAGGAAGACAGTTATGGGAAGGAAGTTACCTGGGTCCCTCACTTGGTCATAGCCGTGACACCACTGGTTGGTTGGTCCTTGACTCACTCATCTTGCTAGGGCTGCGGACGGACATTCACTCCCACAGGTTCTGAGGCCAAATGAAGTCTCAGAATATTGGTCTTGACCCCGATCCCTGTTCCCAAGTCCCTAGTTTCAGCATAGGTCAGGAAATAAAGCAGATAATCTGTGAGCCGCTTCTCCCATTTTGTCCTGGAGGCGTCCATGTGCACGTGGTAGTGGGCGCACCGAGTGACCCACGGGTCACTTAGTCCCCCCAGTGGAGAGGCTCAGTGAGGCTGTGCCGGCAGGCAGGCCTCTGATCCGGCTTTCTTGTAGCAGGTTAGGGAAGGAGAGGCCAGTGGGCCATGGAGCAGTGTGAACGGCCAGTTGTTCTGCCTGAGGTCCAGTGGTCGCACGCTTCCTGACATCGACTGTAGTGTTTCTCACAGCAGAGTTTCTTACATACACAGAATGAGGCCCTTCAATGCAGTAGTGGTTTTACTTTCTCATTTCTGCAGAGCTAGTATATTTGTGTGATTCAAAAATAGAAATGACACACATTGACGATCAAAAGCATACACTGAGAAGTTTTACTCTCTCCTGTCTCCCCATCCACTCCCACCCCACTAGGTAGTCATTTTTTTAGTTTATGATTTCTTCTAGTGTTTTTCATAGTACACAGATACACGCAAATGCAGTATATGTTCTTACTTTTATTCATTTCTTACCATTCTGTTGGGTAGATACACTACGACTTATTTAACCAGTCTCCAATAGGTGGCAACTTGAATTATTTCCAGTTGTTTGCTGTTAATGCTGTAATGAGTCCCCTTGTCCACGCATAACCCTGTACCTGCTGCAGGTGTATCTGGAGAGTAAAATTCCGTAAGTAGGATTGCGGCTCAAGAGTAAATGCCGTTGTAATTTTGATTAATACTGCTAAATTGCCCTCCAGAGGGGACTGTGCCGTTTGCACACACGCCTGCAGAGTCTGAAAGTGCTTGTCCTTCACGGCCTTGCATACGGGGTACGTTGTTAGTCTTTTGGGTTTGTGCCAACTTAGCAGGTGACACATAATCACTCAGAGTTGGTTTAATTTGCATTTCTCGTCATGAGTGAGGCTGAGCGTGTTTTCATGTTTGTATTTCTCTTCCTCTAAGCTGCCTGTTCATGTCCTTTACTCATTTTTCTTTTTGATTGTTAGTCTGCTTTTTCTTAGTTTCTAGGTGCTGTCTGTAGTATAGATACTGATTCTTTGCCTGTGATAAGACAGTTAAGTTAATTTATTTTCAGTTTGTCTTTTGACTTTGCTTATGGTGTTGTTTCTTCTTTTTAATTTTAAGTCACATGGAAGTTTTTTTATCTTTGTGTAACTGTATCACGTTTTGTCTTTTTCTGGCTTATGTGTCTTGAGTTATAGTTAAAGTTTTTCCTTACGTGTTTTAAAATCAATGCAGAATAATCTGAGTATACCTTTTGTGTTTTTTTTTTTCTAATAAACATGAGGGGGGAATCACCATAATTTTGAAGTCTTTTATGCTTTTATTTGTTTTCTTTGAATGTTTGCTTTTAATTTTAGAGATGAACTTATTGGTGTCTTTAAAAAACAAACAGCCTTCTGACAAGTTTTATTTCTGTGAAGCAGTTTAGGAAGTTAGGTGTCTCTGAACACCTTGAATTCATCTTTCAGAGCAGTGTGGGAACTGCTTACACACATCCAGGGACGTTTCCTAGCCCTCATTTTGGAACTGGAGTAAGACAGCGGGGTGCGGGACTGCTGGTGTGTGCTGGCTCCTCTGTAAAATTTGGTTGGGCTGAGTAACTGACTCCATAAACGGTTTCATGTCACATTGCCCTTGTGCATGAAGGACTGACATGGCACGGTTATGCCAAGGCCAAGTGGGTCATATTCCAGGAAGTGCCTTGGAGCTTGGGTTTAAATTGGATTTTTTGTTTCTCTTAGTGGAATTCTTTCCTGTACCTTCTGCCTGAAATTTAAACATAGTATTCCAGGAGATGATAAGATTAAAATGTTTGATAAACTGAATTGGGCCATTTCTAGAATTAAGTCAGCAATTTTTTACACACTTGCTGTGAGGACTAAGGTCTGCCTTATAAATTATTCTGATGGGTGCTTAGCACGGATGAGGTCCTGCCCACGCTGATATTCTTGGACTCACTTGCCCCACAGCTAAGCCGGCCCAGCTGGGGCAGAAAGGATGTGTGACACCTTACACGTAGCCACGGGCAGAAAGCCTGCTCGTGCTTCCAGCTCCTTTCATGCCCCGCTCTGCCAGCTTTGATGACTCCCTGGATGTGATTTGGCTAAAGTTGTTTTAGAAGAAATGGTGTCCACTAATCAAAAAAGAAAAGGTGAAAACCTAGCACAGGCTATCTGACAAGAGTTCTGTTACTGGCTGTTCTGGATATGAGCAGTCATTTTACGTTTATACCTCATCAGCCACGCAGTTCCTGTTCAGCTTTGCAAACTGGTTTTTCATTTAAGACTGTGTTCCACTTACATGGTGTACAGGTCCTGCGGAGGCAGCGTGCAGCTTTAATGCAGGTGGCACAGAGTGAGTCTGAAATATTTTGAAATAATGCATGAATGTTGTCAAATATATCCTCTTTTGTATTTAATGGATAGATTCTTATTTGAGCTGGAGTTTTTGCAAAAGATCTTGAGGCGTGTGGAAATTCAGTGTGGACTTATTTCAAAGCTAGAACTAACGTGTAAGCTAAGATCAAAGTACTGTTTTTGTCAGTTACCTGCGTAATTGAGTTGACTGTTGTCCAGGTTGGTGCCTGGTGTCAAAGATCGCATCATGGAAGGCATGCTCGTTTGGGAACTTCTAACATGCATGCTCTGAGATGGAGCATCTCATTCAAGTCAGCCTGGGGTCCTCTTCAAAGTGGATACCAATTGCCTTTTAAGGGCAAATAAAATGTTCTTTCTGAGTAGTTGGTACCTGGATTTCTGGAACCAAATGGAACCTTGCAGGGTAGCAGTATTGCCGGTCTTTCAGCCGGGAGGGTTGCTGTAGACCGCGGCTTTTCCACGGAGTAGCAAGGTCCGCTTGGGGCACAGCTTGTACCTTTCCCTTCTTGTCACTTTAGGTGGTATCTTTGGCAGCCTCTCACATGCATCACATTCATGTTCTCCATCCTTTCTCCTGTCGTTCTCACATCTGTATTTTTCTCTGTTATTTTCTGCGTGTTCACTTTTTATTTAGCATGTGGGGGTTGGGGGTGAAGGTTGTCTCCAGAGGTTGGGGTTCCAGATACAAAACCCTGCGCTTGCTTTTTGATTGGTACCAACTTGCTTGTTTCAGATGCTTGGTGGGTGCTGCTGTGATGACACCGGTGTAAGCAGTGGTGGCAGGCACCCAGCCGTCTGGCCTCGGTGCAGTGGTCACAGTAGAGATGGTTAAAAGTGGCGTTAGGACCTCTATTGGGAGTTCTTTAGGCTGCTGGAGGCCAGTTCGTGCCGACCGCGAGCCCGTCTTTCTCTCAGTGCTTAGCCAAGAGAAACCCTCCAGAGCCCCTTGGTGTGCCAGCTCCCTGCCAGGCTTCCAACTCCTCAAGCAGCCCAGCAAGCGGCTTCTTTCCCAGTCTTGGACAAAACCAGAGAACAAACGTGGGAAATTTTGGTAATCTGAAAGATTATTCAAAGCAGAAAATCATTACTTGAACTAGCAGTTTAATCATCTGTTGAGGGCATTTCTGAATTATTCACTAATTTGTTAATTCAGCAAATACTTACTTTCTGCTGTGTGCTAGACACTGTTCCAGGTACTGGGTGACCGAGGCAGGCAGAGTCCTGTTCTTACGGAGCTTGCACTGGAATGTGGGGAGATAAATAATAAGTAGGTAAACAAATTATTCCAAATAAGTGCTGTGAGGCAAATGAAACAGAGTGTGGGAGGAGAGTGAGTGACCAGGGCATGGACGAGGGACTGTCCAGGCTGACTTGGTAATGTCCAGCCCGAGGAGGAGACACCCAGCTAGGGAGTAGATGGTAAGGAGACAGCTGACTCGGCCAACTAGGGGAGAGGATTGCAGGCAGAGACTGTGGTGAGTACAGAGGTGCTAACGTGTCCTGGGGCAGACAGGAAGCCAGAGTGGCTGAAATACCGTGACAGGTAGATGAGGGGGGGTGGAGAGGTAAACAGGAGCCGGATCTCACCTGGGCAGGGGAAATGCATTTGAATTGCCTTTTGTTGGTAATGGAAACCCACTGAAGGGCTCTAATGGGAGACGTGAAATAACCTCATTTATGCGTTTACTTGAGATTACTCTGGTTCTTGTCTGGACCAATAGTAAGATTCTCGCCGTTGTGTAGGCGAGAGATGATAGTTCCTTGGAATGGGGTTGCCGCTGTGGAGTGGGTGAGGGGTGGTCTGTTTTGGATTATGTTTGGGGATAAAACGCTCCAGAGTGAGGGAAGGAGAGGAATTGGGTGAACTAGGGCTCTGGCTGAGTAATTGGATGGACAGTGGTACCTTGGTGATGGGCAGTTGGATCTACGCCTGAAATGCAGGGGAGGGGTCAGAGCTGGAGGTTCAAATCTGGGACCCACTGGCCTGTGGGCAGTATTTCAAGTCACAGGACTGGTATCATCATTATTCCAGACCAAGGAGAATATACAAGGAAAAGAAAAGTGGCCAAGGACAGAGTGTTGGGCAGAGTCAAAAGCTAGTGAATTGGTCGTTTTTACTCATTTCTTTGGCATTTTAGTCCTTTGTCTGAATTATTGTCTGAGAAACTAAAAAGACAAAAATAGGATTTATGGGTAGCATAGGACCTAATCAGAACCTCTGTTTTCTCATCTCTAACGTGGAGCTACACGTTCTTTGGTGTTTGCAGATGAACTGGTGAGTGTATGTAAATGTTCATGCTCTTCCACCTGCAAGAAAGGTATTCGTATTCGTTCTTGAGATTCTGAGATTTTTTGAAAAGCTTTAAGCTCTTAGAATAAGGGTCACCAGGGATGTCGATAGCAGAACCCGGGTTAGTCTTCAAAGACATTTTAGTCTGAACCTGTTTCTAGAACTGGTGTAAACAGTCCTTGTAGGTAATCCCTCCTTCACTGAACAGCTTTCTATATTTGTAAAATGGCCCTCTTTAGCTAAGAACATTCAGGTTATAAATGACTGTTACTGTTTAATGTCTGTTTTGAAGTACATTGTTGGGCTAGAATTAAAATATCTGCTGCACTTCCATGATCACTTACGTCGATTATTTCTCCTGTTTTGGTATGTGAAGTTCCAGTCAGTTCCTTTGACTTCCTCTTCTTTCCTTAATCCCCAGAGGCGACCAGTCCCGGAAGAGAGCGGGGGATGAGTTGGCTTATAGTAAGTAATGGTGCTCCTTACCATCTGGATGGTTTTCTAATGTAAGATAGCCACTGGTAGTGACCATGCAGTGAGTATAATGACATCCATAGTGTCCTTGATGGTGGTCTCGTTAGGCACCCTGTGTGATCAGGGACAGACTATCCTGCCAGCTGTGGCCGCCTGAAGTCCAGTTGGTGGCCGTGGTTCCCAGACAGTTGTCAAGAGGCTGCCTTCCTGATGATCTGGCCTCCTTTTACTCCACCCAAAACCACTCCAAAAAAACATTTTGAGGGGGATTGGGGTGGGGGTGAGGAGCTTCTGTTAAATAGGCAGATCCTTACCATTACCAAAAGCCATCTAGTATTCATACTTTTTCCTCCTCTGATGATTTCTTTTCAGACAGCTCATCAGCATGTGCGAGTTCCAGAGGGTACAGATAGTGAACGTGTGGAACGTACTTTCCTTCCTGAAAAAGGACGCACTGGAGCTGCAGACTGTACTCAGAGCACAGCGGCACCCTGCCCTCGGGAGCGCCGTCACAAAGCTGTTCTTGGAAGAGGATGTTGGACTTCTCCCTTCGATTTGTAATTTTAAAAAACAAAAAACTAACAAAAAACTGTCAGTTGCTGCTAGACTTGGGGTCGATTTTGAAATGGGCTAATCTATCTGTAGATTCTGTGAGGAACAGGCATCTTGAAAAGTGATGTTTTTTAAGTGAAACCTGGCAGCCCAAATCAGTAGCTTTCTCCAAAAATGTAAGAGCAGAAGAATTGCTTTTAAGCACTGTTTTACTCACTTGTGGACTTGGCACTTGGCAGACTGGTTTCACACGTCAAGATTCCTTTTGCTTTAAAATCAAGCAGATCATTACTATACAGTGTTTTTCACCCGTAACCAAACAAACCCCTTTGAAAGAGTTGGTCTGTAATGTAGCATTAGAGTCCCATGAAAGGAAGATGCTAACTCTGCTGTTGCTGTTCCTTTTCCCCCGTTAGTTCACAGCTTTCTTCTACTCTGTGCCTTGAGCTGTGTGCACTTTGCAACTCTGACCATGTCAGACTCACACATGCTTCCTGGAAAGGTCTGTGGTGTCATGGGCTAACCCCCATGAGACGTCAGGTGTGACTTCGCAGCGGGATGCTGAGTGAGTGGGCAACAGAAACTTGCCGCATGGGGATTGGACTCCCCGCCTCCCGTGGCACATCCATGTTAACACTGGGGACCAGCTCTCGCAGAGCATTGCCATTCCCTGTCCCACGGCACCCGATCCACCAGTGGCTGGAGTGCCGGCGTTGCGCCGGTCCAGGGGCGGCCAGGACTCTGGCCCCGGAGCTCCCTGTTTAACGTTGAGGCTCATTCAACAGTGAGAGCTGGCTCCTGTGACACTCCAGGAAGCCGATCGGCTGTCGCATCCAAATGCAATCAGTGGTGTGGGGTTCTTGATCCATTTCCTTTTCAATGGGTAAGAGAAGTACTTTAAGTCTGCAGTCTGCATCTTTTATTTTTTTATTTTTAAATTTTTTATTTATTTATTTTTTGAGCCCAATAGAGGAGAAGTGGCATTGCTGTTTTAAGGCCCCTTCCAGCTGTGGCAGACCCGTGTTTTCTGTTTTTCCGCACCCACAATGCTCTACTTCCTGTTTAGACTCTGAAGCTCGTTCTAGTTCTTGAAAGGCAAAGAAAAATAGCTGTGGTAAAGGAAAAAATTTGTTTGCTCAATTCTGCGTGAGTCTACAGTGAGCATTCCGGGAGTCTGTTAGGCCATGTCAGACTAGTATTTACCCTCGGAGAACTTGGAGCAGGAAGAGAAGACATGAGAGACGCTGCCACACTTCCGATGTGCAGGTTTTTCCCGAGAGTTGCCTCTGCCGGTTCAGTCTGTCCTTTTTTTGGGAATGGGTGAGTGGGAGATTTAGAAGTGTGCTCTTGTGAGCGAGTACGTTATCTACCAGAAGTCCTGTGTTTGTAAAATTACTATTCAGAGAGGTAAAAGTAAAGGTTGTAAGATTTATTTTGTAAAGTACTTATCAGCCAGAGCTGGAGTCGGTGGAGGCCTTGAGGTAGACTCACGAGCTCTGTGTGGCGGGTGGCACTGATGGACACTGAGTTACTGAGTGTGTGTGGGCCCTCGCTGCGCCCTGTGTAGTTTGATTTGCTGCACCAGTGACATTCTAGTATCAAGGGCAAATTCCATTTTACCACGAAGGCCAAATTTTCTTTTTCTCAGTGGAATGTTGCTGCAGGCTCACAAATAACACCTGCACCTGAAGTCTCTCCTGAGTGGTTTTAATAGTATTTCTGCAAGGAATAAAATTGGAATTTTTTAAAAGTGAATTCTTCAGTATTTTAATAATATACCCAAATGCTTTTTCTGGGAGAGTCTGTTCTTTGGCCAACAACAGAACTTTCTCTCTAAAAGTATTGTATTATGATAATGAATTGGCGTTAACATCTTTGGATGTATTTGCATTATTAAGTTAATGGAGAAAAATTTTATATTGTCTTCTTTTACTATTATAATATGTGTGTGAACAAAATGTCGGCAGAGTCTGTAGAACCGAGTTCCTCTGAGTGTTTGTGCAGTGACTGCAGCCAGACCTGGGTCAGGGCTCAGGGCTGCACAGCCGTAGGGGCAGGCGCCACGGGAGGCGTCTGCACGTCTCCCAGTGCTCGTGACCTGCTGTCACTCACTTCACCCCCGGGGCACGTGGCAGTAGGAGGGACCTATTTCTTTATTTCGAGGCCAAGGTGACCTTGCCTATTTAATTGGGATTCTCAACAAAATTCTCACTTTTCAACATGAGAAGAAATAAGACTTGTCCTCCATTTCGTTTTGATGAGGCTCTGTTTGCCAGAAAGTATTTTCTCATGTTTGCTTGTGTTCTCGCCAGTTCGAGTGCATAGTTTCTCCACTCAGTGAAACCCCGGCCTCTGCGGGCCGGGTCAGGACATCGACACGTGGGCCGGCTGCCTTGTGCGTCGGCACACGTGTTCAGTTTGGCTCCACTGTGGGCGTGTGTGGGCCGCCCAGATGTGGGCCCTCCCAAGGGAGCCACCAGTTCAGTCACACTGAGGTGTGACGTGTAAGAGCATGAACACATGGCAGCTGGTTTGAGAGACGGTGTGTATTGTAAAGTGCGGCCCGAATCGTCAGTAACAGTGTCACCTTGTGCCCTCTGTTGTCACAGCTGCACCCAGCCCAATACACCCTTTGTGTCCTTTGGGGGGAAAAGCAAACCCTGAAAGTTCTTAGGCAGAGTCAGAAGAAACACAAACCTGGACGCAGGGCTTGTGCATCGGTACCTTTTGTGGAAGGGTTATATTTTCTCTGTCCCTCTCACAAGATTGAGGCAACTGCCCTCCATCTCTTTGGGGTGTAGGATGACAGCTGACCCGTGGGTGAGAGATTGCAGAAGAACGAGTGCCCAAGGCCGGCCACACCGCGTGTGCGACCCCCGCTCCGCAGCCCCACAGAGCTGCCGGTCCCCTTGATACACACTGTCTGTCGGGCTGCAGATTTGCACACACAAGGGACTCCTCAGGAAGAGTTTGCACATGCATCACCTCGCAATATTCTGTACAGACTGAGCAGGGATTTGAACGTCCTTCAGCACAAGGAGAACTTAAGAGCGGCCTTCTGCGCCCGCGTGCCAGCAGAGGCCATGGCCATCCGGCAGACACGCTCGCTGCCTGCAGGGGTGACGTGAGCAGGAGCGCTTGCGTCATCGCCTCTGGTGAGCCTGTGACTCTCCAGAGTAATCTTCCAGGTTTGTCGTCCTAGTGAGGCTGGCTGTATATTCCTCTCTGTTTCTTCTGTTTTATCTCAATTATTTCCATGATTATCATGCAAGAGGTATTGCCCTTAAACCCAAAGTCAGTTGTTCAATAAGCAGCTAGTATAAAAATAACCGAACATTGCTTTAGGAATATACACTAATCTGAGATATTAAAAAACCTTACAACTAAAAACCAACACAGAATAACCTACTTTTGCTATCCATTCGTCGTTTGGATGTTTTCAGTTGACTTGTTTTCTATGGTGTCTCAGTTGAGCTTCCGAGTATTATGTTTACTTTACTGCAGGTCGAGGCCCCTTAAGGGGACTTGGAAATTGAAGATCAGAATGTGAATTCCTTGACTGATACAAAAGGTGTATAGGGCCTTTTTGTTTGTGATTACTGTTTTCAATGTGATTGCATAAGATGAAGTTTATGTTTCTCAGAAGTTAAAATAGAGGTCAGAGTAGCTCATGGAGAAATGGCTTTCTGATTATTTTCATTACCTTGTTGAAATTTGCCCCCGTTTCTGGCCACTGGAATACAGGGTGGGGCAGATGTAGGTTTCTAGTTGTTCGTATGGAAAATAACACAATAATTAGTAAATAATACTACAGGAGTAAGCCCACGTGTTCTGCGTGCTCGCAACTGCAAACCTACTGCTTTTGGCCCCACCATGTATGTGAGAGGGACCCTGTTCTTGGAAAAGGACACTCTTCTGTCCCCACATTTATTGACACTCTACTCCATTGGCCAAGACCCTGTTTTGAGCCTCTTCCCACAGCCCGGTGGCGGAAGTGCACACGCGGTCTCTGCTCGTGTTGGTGGTGGGTGTGGGAGAGCTCAGTGCTGCTGAGAGGCGCGCCCTTGTGACACCCTGGGATGTGCAGTGCCTCTGCTGGGTGGGGGTCACCTCCATTTCTGGTTGGACCGGATTGTCAAGAAAATGTCAATGGCTTACAATTCTGGGTGAATTCCGTGGTTTGAAAAAAATAAATATTTTGTATTGATTCCCACATGTCATTTCAATGTCGTGACTATGCACTAAACTCAGTAAGACTGGAGGTTCTATTTGAAGGGCATGTTCTGGTAAACAGATGGCGATTTAACCGCTTTCACGAGGTCTGCTTGTCCGTGTCGCAGCCGTGCAGTTCATGGGAAGCCGGGCTCTCATGAAGCCGTGGGGAGCTGTGGCTGGAAACGGGGGTGCTCGTGGTGCATGGAGGAGGGTCGTGGTGCATAGAGGGTCAAGGTGCATGGGGGGTCGTGGTATGTGGACGGTTGAGGTGCATGGGGGGTCGTGGTGCATGGAGGGTCAAGGCAGACAGGAGGCTCAGCCCCCAGCTGCCCAGCCAGAGCTGGGACGAAGCAGTGAAAGCGAGGCTCTGGTGCTGCTTGTTGGGAAGCGGGGCAGCTTCGAGCGAAGAGTTCTGTGTGCCAGCTCTGTCACGGTCCGAGAAAAACAGTGTGGTGGGTGAGACCCGCTGGCTGGAGAGTCCAAGCTGCTGACTCTGGTTCTGACCCTGCATTTTGCTGGTTTTGAATCAGCCCAGCCATATTAGGGTGTGAACCATCGCCCCAAACCCTTGCAGCTAGTGAAACAAATCTTGTGCAGGTGTCCTCGGCCTTGCTGTGTCGATGCCTGGGTCACTGGAACCTTGTTCCAATATAGAACATGGTGATCTGCTTACTGTACCCTTCTGGTCCTGAGTGAGAGCCACACTCGGCACCTGCCTGTTCCACCGTGGCGCTTCAGCCCGCAGAGTGGGCGCCCGTCTTGACCGCTGTACCAGTGATGACAGTGTGTGTGTAACTGTACACACAGATAGTGTGTAGACACATGCACGTATAGATGCAGTTTTCCTTTTTTAAACACTGGATACATTGTGGACTTTTAATCAGAACTTCTGACTTGGGGTTTTTTTTTTGTTTGTTTTTTTTGGGGGGGAGGGGTCTGCATTGATTATATTGAGCTTTAAAAAAATAAGCCTTTGTGTTTTCTTGCTGTGAAATTAGTTATGTCCCCTAACGTGAAATCGTACAATTTTAGTTTTTCTCGCTGTCTCTTTGCAAGTGTCCTTCCCTACAGTGCTCTCAGAACGCCGAATCTCATCCTTGTTTAATGACCTGAGCTGTGTTGTAATGAACCTACTTCATGATTACCACACAGAAGCCAGATCCAGTGAGTTTATATTTTCTTTTTCTCTGTATTTAAGTCACCTGAAATTTTCCTAAAGGCCCTCCCTCTCCCCTGCCGCCAAACAAGGAGCTGTGTAAGTCCTCTCCTTCTGTTAGCTATTTTTAACGGAGCAAAAACCTTCTCTGCTGGAGCCAGTTCTTAGTATATGTTTATGTGTGTTTATTTTCCCTCTTGGCCTGTTTCTGAATAATCCACAGTTCTAAAATATTTGAATTTCAGGAAACATGGTATAGTAGAAGGAATATCATACACAGGATCGGAGCAAAAGTTTGTTTCAACTAGTTGTGTCTATTCTTGGGTGGGTTGTTTTTCTGAAGCTAAGTTTCTTTGTATGAATATTAAGCACACACCCCCCCCTCACTTATTGCCAGTGATTGGGCCTCTACGTACGGCAGTGGGCTTAAGTTTCCAGCAGGGTGTAACAATTCCAAACTTACTGATTGTGCACCTGAGTTACTAATACCATACCTCAAAGTATACAAAGAAGAAAGAGTGGCTACACCTACCAGGAGAGAGAATCTACCAACATGCCAGCATGATCTATTAATCAATAGATCACATGGAAGACAAAACTAATGATCATTAAAGAGCATAGAAGGTTTAAATAGCACAGCTAATAAATTTGATGTGATGGATATATATATATATATATATATATATATATATATATATAGACATATATATCTCCCTTCCCACCCTCCAGTAAGAAAATTTTTACTAACCAAGTCTAACATATTTAAAGTATAACATGTCCAAATTAGATTTATCTCAGGAATGCAAATTGGTTAATATTAGGAAATCAGTTAATGTGACTCAACTAATAATGGATTAACTTTGCACGCTCAGATTATCGATATACAAAGAACCTGCAGGGCAAATTAGAAGACTTAAGGGTTTATCAGAGTTGCCAGAACAAAATCAGTATACAAATGGCAGTTACATTTTCATGC
>VMDR010012697.1:0-26131 GCA_007922815.1 Macrotus californicus | reverse complement strand
AAAGGTACAGGGAATAAGAAGCATAAATGGTAGGTAGAAGATAGACAGGGGAAGGTTAAGAATAGTATAGGAAATGTAGAAGCCAAAGAACTCATATATATGACCCATGGACATGAACTGAAGAGGGGGAGTGTGGGGGAAGGGGTTTGCAGGGAGGGGGGTGGGGGGAGGAGATGGGACAACTGTAATAGTATAATCAATAAAATATATTAAAAAAAATAAAATAAAAAATCAGAAAAAAAAGAGATGGGTTGAAAATGGAAAGAAAATAATATTTTAATATCCAAGTCAAAGCAAGTTAATATATACTGTAAGTTATCCATATGTTTTTAAATGGCTCTGCTATAAATTTTCAATTCTTCCTCATTTTGGAGCTGATGGGCCTTCATAGTCTAGTGCTGTGCTATCTTGCATCACATTTTGTTCATTCTCCCCCGCCATACAGTGAGTGCTCTTCTTAACAAGGAGATCTTCCCCTATGACCTCATTTTACTGATTTGGGCTTTTCCTCATTGTTACTGCTGATAAAGTTGCTCCAAGTTAATTTTAAGGATGATCTTTATCAGGAATTGCTAATCATTTTTGCTTCCTACCAATCCCATCTGGAGATATTGACTATCTACTCTTCTTGGGACTCTAGGGACTGGCATTCTCTCCCATTTCCCCTCCAGCTCTGCCTCTCTCTGTGTGGTTCCAAATTATCCTGAGACTCCTGCTTTGTATTCTCTAATTTTGGTGGCCTTTAAAGAGTTAAATTCTATTCCTTAGGAAAAATCAGTGCATCCTGATATTAAACAAAACTACAAGCTTGATGCCCCTGTCTGTGCAATGCTGGCTATAATTCCCTCCTCTGCTGCACCTAACGAGCTGTTCTATTTCACTATTTTATGCCTCTTTTAGTAAAAGCTTTTGTTACTTGAGAAATAAAAAGATTCCAAATTCTTGAACTATCCCTCAGTGTTATATATAGTTATTGAAAAGTGCCATGCTTCCCATTGTGACAACTACTGCTACCCACACCACACTCTAACCGTCATCACTACTAGCTTCTATTTGTATATTACTTCACAATTTTCAAGTTTTTTTTACAATCTTTGTCCTGTTTAATCTTTACAACCTCCTATGCCTTATTCATAGTACTTGTTATTACTTTGACTTTTTTCAAATGAAGATCCTAAAGATTGAATGATTTGGCCTAAGAGTATATGGCTAGTAAGTGGTAGAGCAGAGAAAACTCGATGCTCAAGACATTCACAGTGCTCAGAACCACTCATCAAGTTTAATCTCTTCCTCATGATCTGTCCAGCTCTGAGAGCTGGGAATGATTAAGTTCAACAAACTAACTTATATATAGGAATAGTAAATGCTAAGTTTCAATGTCACCCCTCTCAAGGACAGTGCATTTTAATGAGCCTCATTCAGTTATATAGCATGAAAGAATACTTTTCTGAATATAAAATTACAGGCATTAGTGAGAAGTTAGTTGGGGAGGTGTTTGTGGAATATGGGAATGTTCTGACACCTTTCAAATACCATCATTTCCAAAATGCCCATTCGATGAATTCCCTGTCCTCAAGAGGCAGCCCCTTCCCTGAGGTGTTTATTTATGAACCTGCTGAGGGTTGAATACAGGCAGAGCGGCTTCATTCTCAGTCATTTATGGTACAGTCTGTGTTGTGTTTTGACCTTGCACTTATTCATTAAACATGCTTTGGCTCTTCTTGTGCACTTTCCCAGAACAATGTTCCTTCAGTGTTCTGTCACATCCAGTGGTATTAGATCTCTGGTCATAAAAAGAAGCAGCCCAGGAACTCAAACCTTGGCCCACTGGCAAGAAGCAAAGTTAACTGTTGTGCACAAAGCAAGCCTGACTCAACCCTGTGTCACTCTTTTTCACATTTATTGCTTATTCATAACCCAAGCCCATCTGCTGCACAAGTAATGATCAACCAATCCTGTTCAGATGTCAACCAACCCAGCTGTTTCTCTCTTTCTGTAAACATGAAGGGGAAAAGTAATTACCACAATATTAATATTTTGGCTTGATTATTTTGTTGTAATAAAATGAAAACTGATGAATTTCCCTCTGTAACCCCCATCAACTCAGCTTCACACATGTGCATGCCAATGCTGTACAGCTGAGGTTATAACCCCCCCAGGAAACCCCAGGGGTTCTGCTATGACCCAGGCCACCTGGAACTGCAAGGTGAAAGTGGTGTATGTGGGACAATTGAGGACTTGCTTGGGTCCTGCAGGGCCTTGAGAATGAAGTCTATATTAAAATTCAGGAATGAGACTTAAAGATGCCCACAGAGCTAAGCCTGATTCTTACATCTGCTTTGATAGAGACTCAAGAGTCAAAATAATTTCTTCCATCAGCATTCTTTTTTTTAAAGTAAATATCATACAAAAGTTATCATCAAGAAAATGTTTCCCTCTCTGGTTTTTCTCTACCATCCCAAGGTGGCAGGGACTAGAATGATCTGACTCATTAAAAAAGCTTCCTTCAATTATTTTTTAAACTTGTATTTAGCATTAGTACATCTTCCTTCAGTCATTAGCATACACTGAATCACCTTGTATGAGGGGCTACAAGAGTGAATATGAAACATTTTCTGCCCTCCTCAGACTTCATACTGGCTGACACTAGGGTAAGAAAGATGAGGTACAATCAGTCTGTCTGGCTTCAGTTCTTGCCTCTGTCACTTACCATGCATGTGATCTTCAGCAAAGTCCATGGCTTGTCTGTACCTCAGTTTCCTCATTTATAAAATAAGAATAATATTGTTGAGAGGATTAAAAGAGTTAATAGGTGGAAAGTGTTTAGAAAATGTTCTGACACACACTAAGTGGAATGTAAGCATAGCTATTGTAGTTCCTCTGTTTAAAGGGCTTCCATGTGAAAACATCTGGGTGGAGAACCAAGGACAGCCTCAGAAAAAAAGCACATGTAAATCATGCCTTGGATAAATTAATTCAAAAACTGGAGAGAAACTGGAGACCAAAGGAATAGCAAGGTCAAAGTGATGAAGGAATAAAAGTTTTTGTCATGTCTAAGTTAATTAGGTCATCCAGAGGACAAGAATGCAGGGTGCAGGATGCAAAGGGCAATAGGGTTAGCAGGAGAGTTGACTTTGGAAGTTTAGAAAAAATTTACAGTGGTAAACCAAGGAATTGTGATGTTTTCTCATAAGAAATGAGAAGCCTTGGTAAGTTTCTAAGTAAGAATATAACCTAAATAAATTCATATTAAAAAAAGAATTTTAGGAGTAAGCAGTTCAGGGTATTTTCATGGCTTTAGCATGGGGAGACTCCTGCTATGTAATTCAAGGTATAAGTCTGACCCAGGAAGCAGAGTGCAGATGGTTGGAAAGAGGGAGTGGCTGAAGGCTGTGTGTGCATGCAAGAAGTTCAAATTGAAGATGACAAGTTATGCTCAGCTTCCAGGTACATGGGAGAAGAAAGACCCCCTTTGCTGGCAAAGAGAGCATAAGAGGCTGTGAAGGAGCAGCAAGATTTCCTTAGAAGTTGACTTGGTTCTTGTTCCCTTCAGGGTATTCTTCAGATACCAGCAGGCCTCAGAGGCAAGGAGCAGAGGCCACACCATCCAGGCAGAATTTGCTTTCTATGTACTTGAACAGCCTACTTTTCCTCTGGCAACAGGTATGAGCTCTGAGACTTCACTCACCTTATAACCAAGCCAGTATGGCACTGCCTCACAGTGGGAAAGGATCCTAACAAGGTCTTCTTTTTAAAAAAGATTTTTATTTATTCATTTATAGAGAGAGGGGAAAGGAGGGAGAAAGAGAGGGAAATATCAATGTGTGGTTGCCTCTCACACACCCCCTACTGGGGGCCTATCCTGCAACCCAAGCATGTGCCTTGACTTGGAATTGAACCGGCAACCCTTTGGTTTGCAGGTCAGCCTCAATCCACTGAGCCACTTTAGCCAGGACCTAACAAGGTCTTCTTGGGCATGAATTTTGTTCATTTTATTCTAACTTGCTATAAGAGATCTGCGTTATATAATGCAAAGTCTTATTGTATGAAATCACTTTTTTTGGCACGTGTACGTGTGTGTGTGAGAGAGACAGACAGAAGGGAGGGGGAGAGATGGTGGGGAATTTAAGAAAGAGTCAAATTTGCACAGTAAAATTTTCAGGGCCTCCTAACCCTGTCCTCAAAAACTTCTAATCCATCTCACTACTCTGAAATTCCTTTAATAGAGGCTGATTCTTTCTTTCTGTTCAACTGAACTATATACACCACAGTGAATAAAGTCTATGGATGAACCTCCTACTTCCTAATTAGATAGCTTGGTGACCTTGTATGAGTTACTAACCCAATTTCCTCGCTTGTAAGTGGTGATAATAGCAAGTCTTTTAAGGACTAACCAAAATAAGACAGCAAAGTCTCGTATCAACTGAGTAAACACATATCATTGTTATGGAAGAGCACTGCCATGCTGACACTCATCACAATCAAAGGGTTCCTTCCTAACCCCAGGTCATAGCAGAGAGCGAGCTGGTTAAGTCTTAGAATACTGGCTCTGCCACTGTGTGGCCTACCCTTCTCTGCCTGAGTTACCCTTGGTGCAAAATGAAGATGCTGATTATCTACCTACTATGTTTTATTTCATCTACCTACTGTGTAGATGAAGTGAGTTGATATATGTAAATTCATGAGAATGGAACCTGGTACACAGTAGGTACTATTTAAGTTTAGCTGCTCTTCTTTCTCAAGTACAGGAAAGGTACAGAGACAAGTGGACTTGTAAGAAAGAAGATACCATTGGTCCAGAAGACCAAGTTTCCTGATGATCAGGACCTGAGCACACAGCAAGACCACAGCTGTCCCTTGAACTGGAGTGCTATGACTGTAGGTTTGGTTGCCTGCCCTCCTAGTTTCATTCCTAAAACAGAACTAAAAAATAACTTAACGTTTAGTATAAGAATGTTGTAGGTTATCTCAACATGATAAGTCAGTGGTGATGGCATTTCTTGATATATGAATTCAAATATTTTATTAAATATTATATTCTTACATAGTCACCACTTTTAAAGAGTAAGAAGAAGCTGGAAAAATAAAGAAAGAAACATGATCTAGCCCAAGGTCTAAGAGCAACATGATCTAGCTCAAGGTCTGCTTGTCTGGGAAGAAGTGGGTGTCCCAGTTTGAAATAACTCAATCCACGTCAGTCAAAAAACAAATCAACCAACAACAAGCGTTGGAGAGGATGTGTAGAAAAGGGAACCCTAGTGCATTGTTGGTGGGGATGCAGACTAGTGCAGCCACTGTAGAAAACAGTATGGAATTTCCTCAGAAAACTAAAAATGGAAGGCATTTTGACCCAGCAATCCTACTGCTGGGATTATACCCGAAGAATCTTGAAACATCAATTCAAAAGAACCTATGCACCCAATGTTCATAGCAGCACAATTTATAATAGCCAAGTGCTGGAAGCAACCTAAGTGCCCATCAGTAAATGAGTGTATCAAAAACTATGGTGCATTTATACAATAGAATACTATGCAGTAGAAAGAAAGAAGGAACTCCTACCCTTTGCGATAGCATGGATGGAACTGGAGAGCATTATGCTAAATGAAATTAGCCAGGTGGTGAAAGAGAAATATTATATGATCTTTCCTATAAGTGGAACCTAATAAACAAAACAAACAAGCAAGCAAAATACAACCAGAGACATTGAAATAAAGAACAAACTGACGATAACCATAGAGGAGGGGGAGAGGATAATAGGGGATAATAGGAGAAGGGCCATCAAGGAACATGTATAAAGGACATAAGGACAAAGCCAAAGGGGGTAGGTTCGAGGGTAGGAGGTGGAGTTGGGGTGTGTGGTGGAGTGAAAATGGAGACAACTATACTTGAACAACAATTAAATAAATAAATAAATAAATAAAACAAAGGATTGAAAATAAAAATAAATCTACCAAGCATGTAAAAATGGAGTGTAGTTTTCTAGAAAAAGACTGAAGAAAATCAATCATTTGCATTTTCAAAGAATTCTTTGCGTCAAAAGGAAGAATATACAAAAAAGGAAAAAATAAAAAATATTCCCCACATGGCCTCTTTAAATGATGTCTCTTCTTGCAAATTGAATCAACCCTGATTCAATTTGCAAATATTGGGTTTATGCTGCAGTGCATAAACCATATGTTCTGGAGGAGAGTTAGAAAAGTGTAAAGTGAGGTACTCCTGTAGGAATGATATTTAGAAGAAATTAAAACAAACCAGAGAAAAGTAGCTCTTTCCTTTAGAAGAAATCAAGTAATTTAACTTAGAGTGTGTGAGCTTAAACATCAGCTGAAAAGCAGCTGCTCCTCAAAGAGGAATGAGCCAAACGAGCAAGGTTGGAAGGAAGCTGAAATAAGAGCTGCTTAGTTCTTTAATGCTCCTGTGTGTGGATAAAAGAGTGAGAAGGAGGAGATCTTCTTTGGTACAAGCAGCAGTTGCAAGCAGTTCTAGAAGTTTCTGCCTCACTGAATATGATCTTTCCTCATGGCAGCTGGAGTGGAGGGCCAGAGCCAAACACATGGCTCAGTGATGCAGCACGACTAGCAGGTCAAGCACCTGTGAAGCTGCAGCTACAATACATTCTTCAGAAGCTGCTTTTTAACTTAACTGAGTACGATTTTCCATTCCATATGTGCAAAGCATTTTATCCATTAGCATCTTCTTGCCTTTCTTGGGCTTTTTTTTCCCCATTCAAAATAAAAAATAAAAATAAAAACGTCCCACACTCCAAATCATTACACACAAATATTTTGCTTTACTCCATTTTCTCCTCAAAGACTGGCATATTTTAACCTGTAGAGGGTTAACTGCCCCCATCTGCTTTTGATTAATGCAAGTTTCCTCTTTTCGGGATCTGAACCCAATCACATTAAACAAAGTACTTTGCTAAGTGTTGGGAGGTATAACAAGAAATCATGAGCAGCTGTCTCTTAAAGGAGCTTACATTTTAATTTAATGTAATTTAATTTTAATTTAATTTCCATGTAACTGCCTGTCTGATTTCCTCAAATCTACTCTAGAGTACCCCCTCAAAAAATGTTTTTAGTAACTTACAAACTGACACTTTTCATCCTATGTATTTGAGGTGGGGAATACATGTGTCTATGTGCACACACATACAGAGATGCATAGACATACAAATAATTGCCTTAATTTCTATCTTGTAATCATGTTTTTCAGAATTGTATACCTGAAACCTATATAATCTTATTAATAAATGTCACCAATAAATTCAATAAATAATAAAAAATAAAATTTTAACTAGAAATGTTGAGCAGGACTCTGCTTGAAATAATAGTTTGCAGTTAATGAATGGCATTTTATAGCTTGTATCTTTTTTATATCCCCTTTACCTGCTTCTCCCCTATCCATCCCCTGCCTCTAGCAACCAATATGTTCTCTGTAACTTTGTTGGTTTTTTGTTTGTTTGTTTTTTAGATTACACATATAAGAGTGATCATAAAATAGTTGTCTTTCTCTGACTTATTTAATGTGCTTAACACAATGTACTCAAGTTTTGTCCATGCTGTCGCAAATGGCAAGATTTCGATTTCTTTATGGCTGAGTAATAATAATATATATATGTGAATATATATATCACAATTTTTATTCACTCATCCATCGATGGACACTTAGGTTGTTTTCATATATTGGCTACTGTAAATAATGTTACAACAAACATAGGGCTGCATATGTCTTTTTGGTTAGTATTTTCATTTTCCTTGGATAAATTCCCAAAATTGAAATGGCTGGATCATATGGTAGTTATATTTTAAATTTTTTGAGGGGCCTCCATACTATTTTCATACTGACTACACCAATTTACATCCCTATCAACAGTAAAGAAGTTTTTCCTATTCTCCACATCCTTGCCAACACTTGTTATTTCTATGGATAGCTATTTTAACAGGTGTGAGGTGATATCTCAGTGGTTTTGAATGGCCTCTTCCTGATGATTAATAATGTTGAGCAACTTTTTGTATACTTGTTGGCCATTTGTATGTCTTCTTTGGAAAAATGTCTATGTAGATCTTCTGCCAATTTTTAAAATCTGATATTTGTTTTTGTTTTGCCTTCTATGTAGAGGCAGCTTATCCTAGTGGTTAATAGTGTGGCCTCCAGTACTACACTGCTGGGGTTAACTTCTTATCTCTGTTGCCATCTTTGAGCTCAGGGCAAAGAAATTGCTTAGTCTCTCTGTGCCTTGATTTCCTCATATTTAAAATGGGGATAAAAATAGAATCTCTCAATTAGTTATTATGAAGTGTAATTATTTCATGCTATGTGGCTAAAACAGTGTCAAGCACATGGCAAACATTCATTAATGCACTATAGTTTTTATTTGTGGTCTTTACATATTTGCCCAAGCATCGTGGCCAATAGTTTCTCATACTCTGACACAATGGAGTGGCCAATGAAGTGGCCCTGAGGAACTTGAAACCAGCTATCAGTTGGCCTTGCTGATGGCCACCTACAGAACAATGCACACTTTAGCCACAGTTTCTCAGGCAGCTCTCAGCAATGATGGATATTCACTTGAAGCTCAAAATTGCTGTCCCAACTTGAAGGAGGTACCAAGAAAAGTCAAGTCACTGTTACCCCCAAATTACTTTTCATTGTACAGTGTTTGCTGATCTTTTAAATGTTTACTTTTCTTTACTGTCTCCTGAACCATTCAACTTCCATGGAAGAAGAGAATTCTGGAGATGTTGTAGAATTAAGCAGAGGTTAGACATACAACAGGAAGCCATAAACTTCCTTTATTTATGAGTCTTCATTTATAAAACTTTCTTCATTAATGAAACCAGTTTCCTAACCCTTGGGCAATTGGACAATTGGCATCACCCATTGTTGGATGAACCTCCTCACAGGGGTGTCCAACCTTTTGGCATCTCTGGGCCACACTGGAAGAAGAATTGCCTTAGGCTACACATTAAATACACAAACACTAATGAAAACTGATAAGCAAAAAAAAAAGGTTTTAAGTAAATTTATGGTTTTTTGTTGGGCCACATTCATAGCCATTCTGCGCCGCATGCGGCAACCCATGCGGGCCATGGGTTGGACACCCCTGCAGGAGAACCAAGCCCAGCTGACAGTCACCTTCCCAACAAAGCTACAGGGCTGCAGGTCCTAAGTAAAGCCATGCCATATGTTCCTGTGGAGGTCTGAGCACAGAAGGTATTCTGGTGGGAAAAAAAAATAGCATGTACTAGGAAGAAAAAGTTAATCTGTCTTTTCTTACTATACCTCGCAAGGCCTTCTGGAGAAGGGAAATGATACCAAAGTCTCAGTAACTTTCAAGACTTTGCTAATAATGTAGAAAAGAGATTGGAAGTGAAAAACTTAGTAGCAGAAGCTAATGGAAGCTTTACATTATCAAGCACTTACTATGTGCCAGGAGTTGTGCTCAGAGCTTTATGTATATTCCCCATTGTATTCTCCCAAATCCCTCCTAGTAGATATTATCTAGTGAGTGAGTGTGGTAGCTAGGAGGACAGGCTCTAAGGCAGCATTCTCGACCTCAGCACTATTGACATTAGGGGCTGCAAAGTTCTTGGTTGTGTAGGCCATCCTGTACATTGTCAGATATTAGGCAGCATCCCTGTCCTCACCACTGTAAATATCAGTAGCATCCTCCCCTTGACCCAGTTGTGACAACCCACAATGCCCCCAGACAGTTCCAAATGCCCTCTACGAGACATTACTCGTAGAGAATCACTAAAGTCTCAGAAAAAAGCACAAGGATTCTAGCTCAAACACTTGCAGCCAGTGTGGCTATGTGCCAGTTTCTTCATTGGCAAATGTACCAACCATATCATCTTTTAAAAATTTTAACTGAAATAATGCCTGTATCATACTTAGGAAAACTGATAGGACATTTCAATAAATGTTAGATATTTTGATTACTTTGTTTTACTTTTTTTAACAGATAAAGAAACTGAGACTCAGAGAAGTTAAATAACTTGCCACCAGCTGAGGTGTATGTAACTCAGCAGGGTTCGAAATCCAGACCATCTGCTGTTGTTGCACGTGGCTAGCTACCTGGGGCAAAAAGCCCTGGAGCCCAGCAGCTTCTCCCTGACAGCAGCAGGGACAGCAGTGGCCTGAGCTGCTCAGCCGAGGTGCCCATAGCAGTTTCCTGGCATTTGACATTGTTTGCCAGCAATCACAAGTGGTCGCTATCAAGGATTATTATTTGTGTATCTATGAGTCACAATATGCCAGATTCATAAGAGCCAGATGTCACAGCTGACCCAGATGAGGCACTCAGACAGATCCCACGCGTTTTGTGTGTCAGGCTTTATCCATTCATAAAACAGCTCCTTCCCAAAATATGTCTTGAGAAAAAAATCTAAAGTTGGTTGTGCAATTCTGAGCCTAGTTGAATGGATTTCCAAGCTTTCCACCACCACCCCCACCCTGCCTTTCATAATTTTAATTTTGGGTTAATTCTTCCACGGTTCAAAGCTGAAAAGGGGGCATGGTATCCATCATTCAAGCCCAGAAAAGGAAACAGGAATTGACAGACATAAGTAGGTGAGCATAGGATAACATTATTTTTGCTGTTGTAAATGTTAAAGCTACAGAAATATTTTGTGGTCAGAATCAGGCACTTGTGTCATTAAGCCCCTCCCTGCTTTTTTCCTTTTCTTTTTTTAAACTTTGGACAGAGCCACTTTCTCAGAAGCATAGCCAAAAAACCCTTAGAAAATGCATGCATGCGTACACACCAGTCTCAGGAGCTCGAAGTGTCTGGGGGTAAGGATTAGAGAGGTTCAAGTCGGGTTTCCCTGTTAAAATTACAGCTGCACTGAAGATGGTACAGAATATCGGCTCAGCAAATTCATCCAGTTCTCAGGAATGAGAAAATGCAGCTGTGCTGGAACAGACAGAATGTGGAGGGTCAGGCTTCGCTCTTTCCTTCACCACTCTGTCCAGAAACAAACGTAAGAGAGATGCTCCAGTAGACGAGGTGGCATCTTGGCGGCATGGCCAAAACACAAGTATCTGTCATTCTGCAAATATTCAAAAGACAGGTAAGTTTATTAAAAAAATAAGTGCAAAAAATAAACCTGCGGTTTAGAGTTTTTCAATTTTTATTTTCACTTTGTATTTTCCTCCAGGGGTTGAAATTTAATCTCCTTTTTAGGAAACTGGAGCTGACTCCCTCCCTTGTCTGGCTTTTGCTCCCCAGTGTACTCTCAGTGCCTATCTCACAGATACACTCAGCTGATTAGGAAGCCTGTGCATTGTCATCCAGGCCTGTTGTCACCAAGAAAATGCATTCAGGTGTAGATGCTTCTCATCCCCCCCCACCACACACAAACCCTTAATCATGCTGACCCTGCTAATCTTCAGGTTCAGCACTTTTCAGGTACTTTACAAAATGCACCCAAACCTGGGGTGTCCATGAGTGTGAGTGAGTGTCAGACTCACCTTCAGTTTCCTCATTTACATGGGGCCCACTCATGCAGAAATCAGAGTGACACAGCCTGTTCTAAGAAGCTTTGACTGAGGGCTCAGCTTACCCCTCTTCTTAGGCTGACTTCCCTGACATTTCTTCCCTCCCAGGAGGCACTTTTGGTGAGACAGTACAAACATCATTCACCAGCTGTACCTCACCCGTAGCTTGATGACCTATACTACTGGCTAGCACAGTCAGTTTTTAGTTTAACTCACATCCGGTTAGGCACAAAAATATTTTTAAGGTTACTTTGTGGGGGGTAAGAACACATCAGGGGGTCACTCCAAATTCATTCCAAATCAGAGTCTAGCAAGCCAACCCTGCAGAGAGCCAGAAGGAGGAAATGACTCATTCTCTGGGCCCATTGCTCTTTTATAATTTCTTTTTTTATTATTACTTTATTATTGTTCATTTACAGTTGTCTGCATTTTCCCCCCACCACTGCCGCCCCACCCCAGCCAATCCCACTCCCCTCCCCTGCTCCCACCCTCCCCCTTGGTTATGTCCATGTGTCCTTTATAGTGTCTTAAACCCTCTCCCAGCACAGAGCCAGGGGCCATTGTGGAGGTTCAGTGGCTACCTGAAATCAAGTCCTGCTTCCAACAGCACCACCTTCCAGAGGAAAGCCATGCTATAATTACTTGTGTCTATGCACTGGGCCATTCTTGGATTGTATAAAGAGATGATAGAAATAACTTTTTCATCCTTTCAGTTTTCTGTAATAACCCTTGGAATGTCCATTGTTCAAATAAGATAGATTTAGTAAAAATTTAGTTAATAGGAATTACACATTTTCTCCAATTTACAATTCTTCAACTCTACTGTTTTTAAAACAACTGGTAGATTAAGGTGGAATGTATAAAATTGATATATTATCCATCATTGGACAAAACAATTTTATTCACTAACTTAACTATTCAACAATCCATCCATCCATCCATTCAAAAATACTAAGGAGCTCAATCTGCCAGACACAGTGAGAACCACAGGAGAGACATGAATAAGACAGTTTCTATCACTGATAGGCTGGCCAGGTGGTAGGAGAGAGACTGATGAGTAAACAATTATGGGACACCATCATCTAGGTCTTATGAAGCATGGTGCAGTGACATAGTGTAGGTGGTCAGTGCCACCTGCAGGCATCATGAAGACTTTTGAGACTGGATGAAAAAGTTTTGAGTATATAAGTGAGCTAAAGGCATAAGAAATAATGGGATCCCTTTGAGCTGTTCCATGTCTCTCCCTTTACTCAGGGCTTTTTCTGCCTAGAAGCCCTTAACACAGTATTAAGGAAACTTCTAGCACACAGTAGATACCTACTATATGTCTACTGAGGGATTTTTAAATAAATTAATGATGATGAGTAGTTAATAGAAGGAAATAAATAAAGCAATAAATCAAAGAAAGTAGAGGCAACTGCAGACAAGGACCAGTGAATATGTGGCATGTGAATGATTACCCCGGATTACTTGTTCACTGAGGACACCAGAAAGGACCACAGAAATCTTTCCAGTTGAGTTTAGATGGCAAAGTACTTACAGGTCTCCACAACAAAGTGCTTACCTGAAATACCATGAAGAACCTATTTTCCATTTGCATTCACAAACTATTCTTATAAGGAACTTGACAATGAAGAGAAAAATAAATACCTACAAAGTATTAGAGAATAGAATATTTCTTTATAAAGAGTCTCTGAATGTACCTGGATAAAAATATGCGATATAATATCTGTATATTGGTCACATCTTACATGGTGACAATGCAAGGAAAAACTGACTGTCCATAGAATGTCCAAAATGTTTTTAATATGGTGTTTATTTCTATATTTAGCACTCTTGGTTGTCTGTGATGTGCTGGACCCTCTGAGGGTATTTTGAGGCTTATGGAATTGTGAAGATTAAGGGCTATGGGAATGCCAAGGGAAGAATGAGAACCATCCAAAGTGAGAATTTAAGAAAGCTCTAGAGGATATAGAAACAAGATAGACTTCAAAACATAAATAATATTTATAAATGAAAGAATTGAAATAGAAATGGCATTTTAGAGAGAAAAAAAAGTTACCTGAAATAGAAAATCCTAGGAATAAAAATTTGGAGGAGAGAGGAATTATAGTGAAAACTTTAATGTGTCTATAACATGCATTATAAGTACATTTGGTCATTAAGTAACTGAATCCTATTTAATCACATGGGGTGGTAGTCAGTACAAGGGTCAAGCAGGCACTGCACTTATTTTCCTACTTTGGAGCCTTAAGAAAAAAAAATGACATTTTTAGGAAACAGAGTTGTGAGATCATGTCTAATAAGAGCTCCTTCATTATAGGCCTTTGGTCCTGAGAGATAATTTCAAACCATTGACTCAACATGGGGCTGTTCTTCCATCTCAGGGCAGGGTATATAACCAGACTTCTCAATCTCAATGGATTGCTGTAAGTAGTAGATAAAAATATATAAGAATCTAGCCCAAAGCCAGGAGTACAGTATGAACTCAGCAAACAGGAATTATGGATTTTAGATAGAAAAAAAGTGTTTCCAACATTGCTAACATATCAGGAACATCTGGAATCTTCTTAAAATAGAGTGTTGACCCCACACCCAGAGTGTCCGATTCTGAATATTTGGGGAGGGCTTGAGCATTGGGATCCTCTGGTGATTCTGCTAGTTGAAGGACCACTCTGTGGGGAATCACTCATGGGGCCACTGCCTTTCTCTGCTATTTCATTTAACATACCCATTCTGAGACTTTACTTTCTCCCACCAGAGACCTTTCAGTAACTGTGGACTCAGAGAAAGGATGATTAATTCATCCTGGGAAAATTTTTAGACAACCCATCAATGTGCTTAATATAAATGAGAAAAAAATCTAATAGCGTAAATTATTTCAGGCACTTTTAATTATGAAGGGGAAAAAGATTTAGTGGAAGGAAGGATTCATTATTCTTTTGAAATTACATTTCTTATTGGTGAGTTGACTTTGGAAATCTGAGAATTTCTTGACTGGTAAATGTACTCAACATTCCTACATAGCTAAAAGTTCATTGCCTTCACTTGGCCCAGGAATACAAGAGAATTCAGGTTTCTATTTTATCTATTCTTTCTCCTCCCTCCACTCAACCTTCCTCACCTCATTTCCTGAGAGAATTCCACACCCCAGGATAGCTTTGACTAACCTTTCTGCAATAGGCAAAGCATCATTTAATATGACATCCAACCAAGCATAGACATGTTAGCATTGGGAACAGATCAAATACATTCCTCAAACTTTGACATTTCCACTTGAATGTCTAAATGTTAAGGTTCAAGGGCAGAACACCCCAACCCAAGTCTGTCACTCAGGATCATGAGATTATTGAGAGGAGATTTAGAAAAGAAGCTAAAATTTTCTGGGAAACCACAAGTATTCCAACGAAATCCATAGAACAGTAAGAACCTCTGAGAGAAATTGAGAAATATAGTCATGGAAAGAAATGGCAGTTTGTTGGCCGTATATGTAAATAATTTTCTTCCCTCTACCCAACCCTCATCCAGTCTGTGTGGGGGAATGCCTGTCTCCCTGTCAGCACAGGTCAAGGGCCAAGTCATTAGAAGAGCCCTGTGGAAGCACTCAAAACATAACTTCAAAACACCATTGGTCTAAGGTCTATAGTGAACAGTGCACTAACCCCTTCTCTCCTGTAGGGCAACAGGGAAGGATTGTTCAGAAAGCTCACATTTCTGCTTCTTTACAAGACCCCTTCTACATAACCTTCATTACTTCTACAATCCAAATAGCCTTCACTGATGTGTGCTCATGAATTTGTCAAAATTTATGACAGAGATCATAACCAAGAGAGGAATTGTGAGGGCCTCTAGTAGAGCTCTCATACCTTTTGTCAGTTGCAAAAGCCCTACAATGAGAGAAATTCTTATTCTTACATCACCTCACCTTAACTTTCTCTTTCCTTCTAAAAAGAACTTTCTCCTTTTTTGTCTTAGGGACTTTCACATGGCTAACCATAGCTTTGCATACCGGATTGCAATCCTTTCTTTTTCCCCAATATATATTTTCTTCTTAAAGAATACCTAGTCAACTTTTTGTTTGCTGTAAATAAATAATAGACAAAGGGAATCACTATTTATTGAGCACCTTCTAGGTACTAAACTTTGAGCTAAGTACTTTACAAATAATTATATCTCATTTAATCCTTAACCATGTGAGGATGTGTATGCTTTACATTAACAGAAAAGGAAACAGAGGCTTAACCAAGTTGAAGCCACCAGCTTAACATTAATGACATATAGGACTCAATCCTTGAGGCAGAACAGAAAATGGTGTTTACACCAAAAGATTTGTTTTGTTGTTGTTGTGGTTGTTGATTTTTTAAATTGTTGTAAAATACACAGAATTTGCCATCTCAACAATTTCTAAGTGTATGGTTCAGCAGTGCTAAGTATATTCACATTGTTGGGCATCCAATCTCCAGAACATTTTCATCTTATAAAACTGAAACTTTATACCCATTTAATAACTCTCTATTCTCCTTCCTGCCACTCCCAGCCTCCCCCAACCACCATTTTACTCTGTCTGTATGATTTTGACTGCTCTAGATATCTCATATAAGTGAAATCATACAGTAATTGTCTTTTTGAAACTAGCTTATTTCACTTAACATAATGCCCTCAAGGTAAATCCATATTGCAGCATGTGTCAGGAATTCCCTCTTTTTAAGGCTGAATAATATTCTATTGTATGTGTATATATCACATTTTATTTATCCATTCATCTATTGATGAACATTTGGGTTTCTTCCTTTCTTTTGGCTAACATGAATAATGCTCCCCTGAATATGGATGTGCAAATGTGTCTTTCACACCCGGCTCTAAATTTTTCTGGAGATATATCCAAAAGTGAAATTGCTGGATCATATAATTCACTTTTTTATTTTTTTAAGAAACCAGTTTTCCATAGAGACTTCATCATTTCACATTCTCACCAAGAGTGCACAAAGATTCTGATTTCTCACATATTTGCTAACACTTCTATTTTCTCTTTTTGTGATAGTAATCATCCCAATGAGCATGAGATGTAATTGTTGTTTTGATTTGCATTTCTCTAATGATTAGTGGTGGCAAGCATCTTTTAATATGTTGTTGTATAGTTTATTGGAGAAATGTCTATTCAAATCCATTGCTGATCTTGAAAGGTTATTTTGTTGCAGGAGTTCTATATGTATATCCTGGATATTAATCCATTACCAGTCTGAGATTTATAAATATTTCCTTTCATTCTATAGGTTGCCTTTTCACATTGTTAATTGTGCCCTTTGGTTCACAGTAGTATCTAATTTTGATATAGTACAGTTTGTCTATGTATTTTTTGTTACTTGTGCTCTAGTGCCATATCTAAGAAATCACTATCAAATCCAAAATTATGAAGATTTTATATGTGTTTTTTTCTAAGAGTTTTATAGTTTGTTCTATGTCTTATGATTAGATATTTTATGCATTTTTAGTTAATTATTGTATATAGTGTAAGGTGAGGGTCAATCTTTACTCTTTTCCATGTGACTATTCAGTTTTCCGAGTACTATTGGTTGAAAAAACAGTTCTTTACCTATTGGATGGCATTGGCACCCTTGTTGAATATTGTTTGACCATATATTCAAGCTTTTATTGCTGAGGTCTCTATTCTATTCTATTGGTTTAGATATCTGTCTTTAGGCCAGTACCACAGTATCTTGATCATTTTTGACTTGTAATAAGTTTTAAAGTAAGAAAATGAGACCTTTATTTTTATTCTTTTTTGTTAAGATTGCTTTGCCTATCAAAAGATGTATTTAAAAGAGAAAAATAAAAAACAAATGAAAGTGATTTTTAAAAACCAGAAATGCAATGAAGCTTTAAAACATACAAACAATTTGGCTTACCTAGGGACAATGAGTGTAAGTGCTACAACAGTCCTCAGTTTGAGAAAATCAATTTTAAAAAAATTTTGAAAATTTTGTCTCCTTCTTCATACATTAAGTCATTGATTTTAAATTAGCCCTGCATTGTCCCCTGTCTTTTTCCTACTCTCCTAGCCACTCAAGGTCCTGGCCAAGATAAGCTGCTCTAGATGGAAAGTTGTGCTACATTCTCTACTTCAAAGTTGGAAGCCCAAGAGCAGTAGGGCAGAGAAGATAAGTAGGAAACAGCATGAGAGTCCTGGAAGCCCCATAGAGGATTGGGATTATTCAGAATAAGGAATTTCCTCTCCAGTTTTCAATTTAGTGACAAAGGGCTAGAGCCTGGCAGAGCAACAACACCAAGTTCTGTACAAAATACCTCTTTTGATCCAAAGCACTGTGACTGGATATGTGCAGTAAATACAGAAACCTTTTTTTTCTTCCTTGAAAGGAAAATGCAGTGAACAAAAAATACAAAAAAAGACAAAATTGTTAGCACTTTGGAAGAGAGAGGAATGAGGTCTGTCAGAGCCTGGACACTATCACAATGTTAAAACCAAGGAATCATGAGCAAAAAGACAACAATATGAGTGATGGGAATAAACAAACACAGTTGGTGACCACAGAGATTTTGTCAGGGCTACATCACTTACTCTAAGGATCGTCTTAAGCCCCAATCAGGCTTCCCAATGTAGTCTGAGGCAAACAGTGGGGAGCAAGGAAGGGAGTTCTCTGGATCACTGTCCTTCTCAAGTATTCTTGATCATCACCCCTTCCAAGAAATCCTTCAGTTCTAAATTAATCCTCTCTATCCAAACCCTTAACTCAACCCTTAACAAACCCTATACATGTGTGCACACACATATACCAAACACACAGACACACATAAGTACACATACACACACACAGGTCTCTCCTCTTCCTGCCTTGAGTTTGGTGTTACAAGAGCCAGCTTTCTAGCACTTGATTTCCTTCATACAAGAGATGGTGTGAGATTGTCTTTCAATGACAAATACTTGTTAGAGAGATGGGCTTATGAGAACTTCACTTCAAGAAAACAGAGAATCATAAGGGACTTTGAATTAGATAAGGAACCTTGATGGAAAAAGAGTTGCCAACAGAGAACTCTCTTCTCTTAGTGAAATGATAGAAGTAAAATGAAATAAAACATATGCAAAAAGTAAAGCAATAATTATGATTTACAGAAAATTTTCTATTCATCAGGTACTACTTTGCATATGTCACATGTGCTATCTCTATTAATTCTGGTAACTACATCTTCAGTTTGCTAATGATGAAACTGAAGAGAAGTGAGATGAGGTCCCATATACTCTCCTTTATGCTTTTATGGAAACTATGAGGTCAGGTCTGGGAGGCAGAAATCTGGCCTCCTTCAGTTAGTCTGTTCTTCTGTGAATAGATCCAGCTGTTGTGCAGTCAGTCTGGGTTTGTAAAGCACAGTCACACAGCAGGGACTTCTCCATTGTTGGGAGAGGCAACTCATCTCCCATCTCTCTCTGAAACCTCTGTTGGTCACAGATGAGTTGGGTACATTACTAGGAAGTAAAATATGACACTTGGTTTGTTCAGAGCAGCATCACATGCAATATACAAATAGGCTTCTAGAACATAACCTGAACAGTCAGGAATGAGATGCCTCACATGGGCTTTCAGCCAAATGTCTTTTTTTGAGGGTTAACTTCTCAGGGCCTCAGCTTACTGCCTATAGAATGGTATGAATGAGGAAATAATAAAGGGAAATCCAACACAGAGAAGACATCAGCAGGAATTCTCAAGAGAGTCCTCACATAACCCTCCAGCAACCCTTTGCTTGCACCAAGGACCAACAGAAATGGGGAAGGAAGGGAAGAGTGTACTCTCCTTTCCACCTGTCCCAGAAACAAGCATGCATCCTGGTGATCTGGGTTTTTCAAGGTCTTCTCACAACTGACCCCAACACCTCAACTCAAGGCTTTCTATGTAAAAAAGATAAGAAGAACATACACATCCTGTAAAGGGTAATACATTCTTTACAGGATGTGTATGTGTTTTAATTATCTTCCTCTCCTGTGTTCTGAGTGACCCAACAATATTCCCTAATAGCAACTGAACTTTTATATGGATTAAGAATAAAATGTTGAAAACACAAAAACAACAACAACAAAAGGAATCTTATTAGAGTTTCTAGTAACTGGCCTGCCAAGAATCAGAAACATCAGGGAAGCTAAATCAATTACTTAAGAAGTTTCCTTTTTTTTTTCACTTTTTCTCAAGAAAAAATTGGAAGGAGACTTTGACCTACCCTTCTGAGAGGGGGCGGGAAGTAAAAGAAAAAAATGCACACACAGCAGTGAATTGATAACTGAGGCCTTTCCACAGTATGTGTTGGGTGAAGGTTCTGCCTAGAGGTTTGCCAAGAATGCCTAAGTTGACTCCAGAAATCTTCATGGGATTATAGTTGAAATAGCCACTTTAGTTAGTGAGCTTCCCAAGGTTGTTTAAGAAATTTGCACCCCTGTCAATAAACTCAATTTTTGGAACTCAGCACTTTGAAGCCAAAAAAAATGTCTATCTTGTTTCTAGAATCTTGAGTAGTATGCATTATACAATTTTTAAAAAGCTTTATTCAACTTAATGTAATTCACCTCCTGCTTGGTGAATTCTTAAAAGTGCCTGTTTTATGAATGACTAGTGTGAGAATTCAGAGATTCAGCATGAACTCAGGAGCTCATAATATAGAGGTAAAGAGAGCATGCAAACAAGATCTATGGGAGTTTGTAATCCATGCTTCAAGGAATGGAAAGTCTGTGTAGGAAAAAATGATTCTGCTTTAGAGGATCAGGGAAGACTAGAGAGGAATGATGAAAATAAATGTCACTGGAAGGCAATATGAAAAGGCAATGTAGAGTGAAAGAGCTTCACTGGTGTTCCAAATTTTACATACTTTACAGCAGTTCATCATTACATATACAATCTTAAAAAATTAGTCTTTTCGTTTTATAAGTGAGGAAACTGAGACCAGGAGACATGATATTACTTGTGCAAAGTTACAAAACAGTAAACCATAATTTGGTCAGGTACCTAATTCAGTCTGTGAATTTGACTCAAGGTGTGCTTTTGATTGAGGCAGGCAGGCTTTGGTCAGGGTCACCTGGAGAGTTCTCCTCTTAACATGTCAAGCTTGACATGCTTATGGAAGTGGATTTCCTAGAAATATGGGTCTGGAATAAGAAGACAGTTTGGAGAGAGATTTGGGGACATGTGCAAATTGGTGACAGTTTTGGTACATGTGAGAATGAGTGAGTTTGTCTGGGACAGGTATGTGGTGAAAAAGCATCTGTACAAAGAATCTTGTGGTAATGAAAAGAGTCAGAAGATGGACAGAGGAAATAGAGAGAACTGCTGAGACAATAAAAAAGAGAGGTAAAACCATGGAAATCAAGAGAAGAATTTTAAGGAATGAAAAGGGTAAGTAAATGCTGCCAAAAGTTTACACGGGATGAGAAGAGCCATTGGATTAGATATTTAGAAGGCTGTCAGAGACCTTAGAAACAGGACTTTCAGTGGAATACTGAGGTAAAAAGATAGATGAGAGTGTGGCAAGGAGGAAAGTAGGAATAAATAAGAATGAAAAAGCAAAAATGGTCAAGAAAGTTGACAAAGAAGATAGGGAGAGAGTTAAGCCATGAGCTTTTAAAGTCAAAGTTGGGACTGTTGTTGCTTTATTTATTGGTCCATTTCAGGATGGAGGATTTTTAAGAAAATTTGTTTGCAAAAGACAGGATGTCAGTGAAAAAGAAAAGGTTCTGGGATAAAGTAAAGGCAGAAGTTTTGAGAAGGAACAGTACTCCAAAGGGAAGAGTGTCGACGTTAGCCTTGGAGAGACAAGAGATGATGCAGACAAATCTGAAGGATGCTCCAGAGACCAGGAATAACCCATAGTCCGCCATTATCTCTGTGAAACTAGTGTCACAAGTCTATGTTGAGAGTGAAGCACCTTATAGGGCACATGAGATATGGAGCTGCTCAGGAAGATAGGAAACTAGCAGAGAGGCATTTTCAGGAATTAAGAAATGTGGTGGGAGGCTGTCATGTATAATGACAGGAAAAATAACAAACAGTGGCCTGATATCAGTACAGAAGACAGTGAAATGCCAACACAAAGAAGGTCAATATGTGGAACTCCTACAAGACTACTAAATAGTTAGCATATGTTACATTACATTAAATACAAGTATTTCCTGTAGATGAAAACAGGAATGTGCATGCTAGAAAAAAAATAGTGTGGGTAATTTTTTCAAGCAGTTTCTATATAAAGTGGGCTTAGTTCTGGGCTTTCACTTAGCCCAGTCTAGGCTGATAGTTTTATATACATGGGCTTTCTGTGTTTTCCCAGTATAACTTGTTAGATCCACTTTACAAATAAGGGTTAGTAAAGGGTTAACTAACCCTTTACTGAGGGTTAGTTAAGCAACTTGTCGAAAGTCACCAAATAATTTTTGTAAGAACCATGGTTTGAACCCAATTCTATCATGAAATAGAATGCTCCTAAATATTATCTTTACCTGTCAGAAAATTTTCTAACATAAAATTGAACATAAGTTTTGATATATACAAATATTTTCTAGAAATTAACCCTAATTTGATTACTTTCTTGATGAGGTGGATGTATGAACTGTTCATCCAACACTTATTCATTCATTTGCACACATCCATCCATTCCACAGACATTTCTTTTTGAGCATTGGTAATGAGCCCAGCCCCAGGAAAGTTAACAAGGAGCCATATGTAAAGGAAACCAAATTCCTTCTTGAAAGTGCTTCCATCTAGAAGAAATAGGTACCCAAACAAAGATGCTCATTTTCTGTCGAAGACTGTGTGAGAGTGGACTATGAGGTATGAGAGGCATCAAGGGTAAGGAGCTGCTCTTCTGGAAAGTCAGAAAAGTTTCAAAGAAAAAGTGGACAGATCTGAGGATAGGAGATAAGTTAGTGTTAGGGGAGCTCCCTGTGGGATGAGGCTCAGGACCATGTACTGCAGAGTGTGTAGTACTACGAAGAAACATGAGTAGCTACAAATGAGTTCCCAAAATATCAAGAAGTTGCCTTCTTCCTGAATTTTTGATATATCAACATGCCACCTGCATAATTAGTAGTAATATATTTAAATCAACTGTATAAAATAATATGTTCAAATTTTAAAATATGCAAAATTGCTGATTTGATCAGTAATTTATTTTTTTCTGAGATGTTAAAATAAAAATATTCATTTTTATATCATAAATCATATGTCATTTATTCATGTGAACACCCCAGGCCAGAGCATAGAAGTGAGAGTCTAGATTGGTGCCCAACTTGAGAAAATAATGGAAACAATAGAGTGTCTTAGGTACTCATGTGTGTTGATCACATACATTCACATGCGGCATTTGCATGTTATTTCAGAATGGGAGAACCCAAAGATTCCTGCATGAGGGGTCAAATCATCCTGCTACAGGAATAGATGAGTTGCATTGTGAGTGGTCATTTTAAAGCATCAAAGAATAAGTGTAAACCCAATTGCTATTCATCTTATTTGGATCTCAGGAGGTCACCTGCTTATACTAAATAGAGACATTTCAGGAAACCTTGTCATTTTAGGAATAGGAAGGTCCAGACATAAGAGGTCCAGACAAAATGTAACCCAGCCTCAACCTGTGCGAATTGGGTCCTTCAGTCCTCTATCCACTGAAGGAGTAGATTAAGTTAGCCCAGCAGGCAGCTGGTAGCAAAAAAGAAAGCCACTGAGGGGCAGAGGCAGAATCACTGACCATATTACAGCCTGTCAGCTATCCTATGGGGCAGAGAGGGAGGGGGTCCAGCCAGCCACTGCTAAGAGAGTTTGGAGGGGGAAGTTAGAGACACCAACCAGGAGCAAGCCATGCTGTTTGAATTCTCAGCTCTGTGGCTGAGGCTGAGGCTGAGGCTTCATTAAGTGATGCCTCTTATTGCCTCCAGACAGAGGGCCAGCCAACAAGTAATGTTTGTCTTCCATTGGCAGAACAACTCGAGGCCACTCTGCCTTCCTCAGAAGGCCAAAAGAAGGGCAGAGAGATGGAAGGAAGAAAGAAAAGAACCAAATATGGATGGACATGTAGAAGTATGTGTACATTTAAAGCAGTAGCTGCTTTAAATGCACCACTGTTTAAGCACTATATACAGTAACCAAGAGCTTATGTTAAATGAAAAGGTCAGCATGTCTAAAGACCCAATTACCCTCAGCCTAGTACACAGGAAGTACTGATTAATCATTAGTTCAGCTTCAGTGGGGCTATATGAGAGCAACTGGCTGCTCTAGCTGCATCTCAGTTGTGTTTTTGGTCCAAACACGTTGTTGTCTCCAGGCTCAGGTTCAACCTCAAACACTTGTGGCTTTGACCCAAGAACATAGATTGTGTTCCAGAGGTAATGAAATCTTCTTTTTAAATCTGTCTTAATTTTCTGTAAAATAAGAATTATCTTGACCATACAGATATTATATGAATATGACACACCACATGCTATTTCTCTTCATATGCTTATTACATACACAGTCTCTGGAATTCAAATGGTCTGATTCTGAGTAAGAACATGACCATGTCAATATAGCCTAATTAAAATTCTTTAAACATGATAAGTATTATAACTAAATTGTTTATGCCCCTTGTGTTCTATTGGTTTAACAACCTATTATAATAAGTATACAATTGTTAAGCTAAGCTGGCAACTTGATACTAACATTCTGTCACTGTAAGGTTCAAGGACATTATTGACAGTTCCAATCTTCTTTCATGGAGATGAAAACTTTGTCTTTTGACAATTTCATCATTCTATTTTACTATTATTCCCCCTCCCTCATCTCAAATTTATTTTCCCAAATTCCATATCCACTTAACCTGCTTCCAAGGCCCAGTTCTAGTTTCGTCTTTCTCAAAATCTTATTTCCAGGTGGGGACCAGCTTATTCACATAGATCCACCTCAGGCCTATCATAGGTCAGTATTTCTCTAAGTCTGATCCAGAAACCACCTGTAGCTGATGCATGTGCGTGCTTGTTAACTATTCAAATTCCTGGGCTCCACCAACTGAATCACAATTACTCGTAGTGAGAAACTGAATCATAATTACTCATAGTGAGAAACTGAAATAAAATTTTTAAATACATTTCTCAGTTAATTCCTAGAAAACACACACACACACACACACACACACACACACATACACCACTAAGATGAGGTATTTGGCCTCCCAGGACCATAAAAGAAGTTTATAACCCATAAAGACTTAGGGATTTCAGGACAACACTCTAAGAGCTGGTCTTAGGTGGGAGATGTACAAACATGCTGGGATAATACAGTTTCTGCTGTATATGTGAATATCTCAGATCTAGTTCTCCACCAAAGACCAACACAGAAATGAAGAAGTTCAAGTGGTAATACCTCATCATACAAAGGACAAAAAAGGGAGCTCATTTGATGAAAGAGTAGAAAGTAGAAAGGACACTTGAAGGGAGATGTGATAAAAATGACGGGATGGGGGGAAGTTTATACTTGTTGATCTAATTTACTGCAACTTCTGAACGTGTATTAATCAGATGTCCCTGCAGTAGCAGGACTAATGGTGACTGAGCCATCTATAAGTTGTGTATTGAATGAGCAGATGTTTAGGCCCTGCTAGTTCCCTGTGTCCCATACACATTAGGTCAAATAAAATAGGAACTCAAATCTGGGGCTTCCTCCAGCCCCAAACTCAAATGCATTCACTTCAGGATCCTAGAGAAGAAGCCCTGTGTCAATGAGAAATAGGATTCTTCATGGAACACAAATAAGTCTACCGTGGCTTAAGCAATTTATTTTCCTCAATCGGTAATATATCTGAAGGTAGATGCTATCAAATTTTTAAAGTCAAAAGCTCCATCTATCATTCTGTTCTACCTTCTTTAGAATATAGCCTCATCTAATTGGTGATTATACCTCACCTTGCCTTTGCATCCAAGACAGAATGAGGAAAAGGGAAGCAATAGGAGGAAAGGTTTCACTTCCAACAGAAAACCAAACTCCCTGTGTCCCTAGAAATCTTTTGCTATGCACTAGTGAGAGCTGTCTGAAATGGTGCCTCCAATTGCAAAGGAATATCATAAATGGAGTTTTTATTTTTAAAATCTGCAAAACTGTCTCTTTGAACAAAATTGGGATGCTATTAGTAAGAAAGAAGACATCTAGATGCTGAGTAGGTAAAAATCCATGTGTGCCCCATGCTTATCTGGGGAAGATGATTCTTTTGTTATGTGTATTTGCATCTCCTTACAATTGTGGCTTGAGTAGCAGTGATATCAAGCTCCTTTCCTCTTCACACAGTTCCCCATCTTTTTTTACATATTTTTCAAGCTTCTTGAGTCTAAGTTTTGGTTCACTCATTCATTTATTAATTCATTTGTTGAGACCAATGTCAGGCATAAGTCACAACCTATGGGCATAATAAAATGAGGATGACACTTCTACTCTCATGGGGCTCACATTCCAGCAGAGGGATGTATGATGCATTAATAAATCCTCAATTATGAGTGAATATGACAGAATTCCTTTACTACTCTCCCCTTTTTCCTCACCAGCCATTCCCAAGCTCACACCCACCACTCCCATCACTCAGTAGGCAACTGACTATTTCTAGCCAATAAAGACTCACCTTG
>VMDR010012696.1:0-26137 GCA_007922815.1 Macrotus californicus | reverse complement strand
TTCCTCTAACTAGTTTATCAGCTGGTAAACATTTCTAAAATTATATATGGCAGTAAAACGGAAGAAGGTAAAAAAAATATTCCTTTTTATTTAAAATTTAAATGGAACCACAGGTTTGAATTGAATTTCTGCTCTCTCTGACAATTCAAATTCTGTGTTGAGTGTGAGGCAGAATCCTTGCTTTCCAGGAACTGCCTCCAACTTAGTTTCTCCTTAGACTTTGAGGCTCAAATCCTTCATTTTCAGACTCTTTACTTCCTATTAGTAGACAGATACTCTTGGGAAGAGGCACATAGTCCCAGGCAGAATGAGATACCTCTGACCTCAGTCACTCAGGGACACCTGTTGTACGTACTTGATGTCTCATCTTCAAGGTGGCCCCCAATGGGTCTGGCCTCCTGGCAATAGTTCCCTGTCCTGTTGGGTAGGACTGAGGTGTATAATCAAAAAGATACTGTGGAAGTCACAGAGTATGACTTCTGAGACTAGGGGGGAAATGTGCCTTGTTCCTTCTTTTTTTGTTGTTATTTTCTTTTAATTCTTTTTATTGAAACTTATATTTAATATTATTTCATATGAGTTTCAGGTAGACAATATAATGGCTAGACAATCATACTGTTACAAAGTGTTCCCCCAGCACTCCCAGGACCTACCTGTGTCCTTTGTTTCTTGCTCTTTTGGATCAGTCTCACCAGGGAAAGCCAGTCACCATGCCTTGAGGACACAAAACAACACCGTGAATCCTGTGGGGAGGAACGGAAGCCTCAGGTCAACAGCCAAATATATGAGCATTCTTGGTATGAATCCCCCAGCCCCAGTCAAGCCTTGGATACCTGACCAACATCTTGACTGAAACCACATGAGAGACCCTGAGCCAGAGAGTGTCAGGTAAGCTTTCCCTGCATTCCTGATGCTCAGAGAGTGTGAAGTAATAAATATTTATCATGCAAGCCACAAGGTTGGGGTAACTAGTCACATAGCACAAGATAACTGATTAAGGCACTAATATAACTATGTACATATGGGGAACCTATTCATGCGTGATGTGACCCATGACTCAGCTCTGGATCTGAACGCAGTCCTGACGCATGTGGTGTGCAGATGACATCCGTGGATAACTTTCCCTTTGGGAATCAAGCCTGCATTGTACCTAGGCTGCTTTGAAACTTGCTCTTGCAAAAACGCCCTCACCTGGGATGGAGACAGCAGAAGTTTACTGTGACTTGTGCTAGACTTCCCAAGCCCGAATGTAAACAGCCCAGCTTTCTCTCCCTTACATTTGTAAATGACCTTTCTCTTTGAAGTAGCCAGCAACATTCTTTCCTTTGTTATCTGTAAAAGGTATCCACCCAAAGCAAAGTTGTGCATAGTTAATGAGAACCATCCTGGAGTGTCAATAAAAACCTGTCTGGCTGAGGGGCAAAGGCCCTCTCTCTTGATCATTGAAAGATTGGCCACCCATCCCTTTTCTCCACCTGATTCCTTTAGTCCACGTGAATTTGCTCGTCACTTGTCTGTGAATTTGTTCGTCACTTGTCCAGGTATGTAGGACAAGCATTCCACAACACGCGGTCCTGCCGGCCGGGACCACGACATATACGTAGCACCTTTGCTTACACAGGTTAAAACCTGCTCCCTTTTAAAAAGGCCTATACTCGCTATTATTACACATTGTTAGAAAATGAGGAAACAGGCCAGAGATGTGTTAAGTGACTCAGTGCCACATGGCTTAGGAATGGTAGAGTGAGAATTCAAACCTAGTTCTAGAGAATTCTAAAATTAAGTTTTTCCTCTTTACCATGTTGAAAGTTACACTCAAATAGCAAACTCGAGGACAAACAAGGAGACCTTCCTGAACTTCCAGATCCACCTCCTGTTCTTCCTGGTGTCCCATAGGACAGAGACATCAGATCTCCTGGGTCCAGGCAGTCATTCTGCACAGTGACAATAATAACCACTAGATTTCTCAGATTCTTTTTTTCTGAGGGTTCCAGGATGTGACCTATCTTCAGCCAATCAGATAACTCCTGCAAGAGAGTGATGAAAACAAGAGTAACAGGAAGTCAAATCCGTGAATGGGAATGCTGTTGTTTTGGACAAAGTGCCAGAAAGGGCCATTGTGATTAGAGTTTTTTAGGTCCTGTCTTGTGCATGGGCAGTGGCAAGTAGCAGGTGACAATGATAGGGGCGTTTTCGCCACGCCAGTCCTCCAGCATGTGGGGCTGCGCTCCTGTCTGTTGCTGCGTAATAAACCATCTTAAAGTTTAGTGCCAGAAAACAACTGTTTTGCTCTTCCAGCTCTGTGACTCAGCAGTTCGGGCTGTGTTTGGATGGGCATTTCTTCTGCTGGATTTTCTTGGGCTCACTGGTGTGGCTACAAACACCTGCGAGCTTGACTCCATGTCAATGACCCACGATGGCCTCACATGATTCTGGCAGCTATCCAAGGCTCTTGGCTGGAGCACAGAGGCCTCAGACCACAGAAGACCAAATCTCAGAAGTCACATACTCCTGCTTCTACGTTTTTAGGGAAAGCTGGCAAGACATGAAGTCAAATCTTGGGTATCTTATGGTCTGAATAGAGAACACATACTGTTCAAAGCAATTATCCATCAGTGAGACTGGATACGACAGAAGTGAGAATTAAAGACGACAAGGGCACAACAAATGCAGGAGAGGACACAGCGGAGAGAAGGAAACTTGACCTGCGTGTTGTGTCTAAGTACAGGGACACTTGGAAGGGAGGTTATAAACACCTGGCTTCGCTGGAGTGGGGCTGATGACATGTGAGGCTTCAGCAGGTGCAACTGAAGAAACAGGCTGGCAAGGTCATGGGGATCCCCCTGTTCCGAGCACAAGAGTTAGACTCCCTCTTAGAGGCCGTGGGTGGACAGTGAGAAATTTTAATCTGGGGTGAAACCTGGTGACATTTCTGCTTTAGGAAGATCACTATGGAAACCATGAGGAAGATAGATCTAAAAGTGGAAAGATTTTGCCTACCCTGGGGATAGCCTGAGGGCATCCGATGGCCTCTGACAAAGTGTGTCTCTGGTTTTCTTTATATCATATCTTCACCCTGAAACACTGTCAACTGAAATGTCGTTAGGCTGCTCTCAGACACAATTTAAATTCACAGTTGAAAATGAATGCCCAGATATTTGAAGGCTGGGCTATGTGATTTGCTTTTGTCTAGTTGGAATACAATGAAAAATAAATGGTTCCTAACCTGTGCCTCCAGCGCTCCCTCTACATAAACCAATCTTAAGGTGAACTATTAGGTCAAGCTGGCTTCCACTCACAGGATAATTTTGGATGGAAGGATGACTCTAAAATTCTTGGCAATACAAAAAAATTTCTGGGAAGTTCTAAATTTGTGACCCGCAGTCAAACCTATTATAGCATTCTTACTACTCTGTTCCCTTATAATATGTATCATTTTTGGTAAACTAATGTTTATCAGAAGAGTTATTTGCGGTCTATTCTCACCATGAAACTGGCAGCCCCATGAGCATCGACTGTGTCTTCTCCGTGTGTCATGCTCACGCTGCTCGACACAGTGCCTATCACATAAATATTAGTGGGTACGTACACGTGGTGAGAATGGAAAACTATCTCACCTTGCACAAGTTTGATCTCTCTCAGAATGCTGCACGACTGCCCCTCAAATCCGTGTCGTGGAAGTTAAGCTCGAAGGGGCACCATGATACCCGTCACACTGTGGTGTGAGCAAGGTCTTTGCAGTCCAATGACTAGAATTCAAATCTTGAATTTACACAGATGGTAATAAAACTTCAGAGAACGTGCCAGTTTCCCGTGGCTGCCATAGCAAACTACCAGTAACTGGGTGACTCGAAGCAACAGAAATGTATTCTTTCACCGTTTTGGATATCAGAAGTCTGAAATTATGGTGCCAGCAGGGCCACATTCCCTGCAAGGATTCTAGGCAACAACATTTCCATGACTACCAGATTCAACATCTATTCTTCCTGAGACCCTCAGTGATAAGAAATTAACATTTTGTTACTTAATGTAAAGGACTGAATAGTCTTTTCATAGGATTGAAATTAAGAAAGAATGTTTGCCCTTAACACTCTAATTCAATAGCAAATCAGAGGTCCAAGATAGGGCAAAAGGCAAATAAATAAATAGACAGGTAGATAATAGACACATAAAAAGATAAAAATTAGAAAAAAAGAAATGATGTCTACTAACATTTGGCTTTCTTTCCTGCATAAAAAAACTGAAAGAATCAACAGAAAGATTCTCAAACTAAATATTTTAACATGTTTGTAGTATTAAATATCAAATGTAGTATTAAATATAAGAATCAACTCTATGTTTATATGCTACCAATAGAACAGTAGTAATGGACATTTTAAAAATAGCAACAAAAAGCATGAAATGCACAGGAAAACTAACAAAATACATGCAATGAAAACTACAATACACTGACAACAGAAATCAGTGTAGATTTAGAGAGGTATGCTGAGTTCATGGGTTTGAAGACACAGCATTGAGATGTCTTCTCCCCAAATTGATCCATAAGTTTAATAAAGGTTCAATTAAAAATCCCAGCAGGATTTTTTGTAGTTATCAACCAGCTTATTATAAAGTTTATCTGGAAAGTCAAAGGTTTGAAATAACTAAAGAGACATTGAAAAAGATAAAATGTGAGGGATTCATACTCCCTGATGTCAAGATTTACTATAAATCTACAATAATCTAAGCAATAATTAATGATAGGATAGATACATGGACCCATGAAGCAGAACTGAGAATAAAGGAATAAACCCCACGTGTATGGTCAAATTTTGCCAAAGATAAAAAGGGAGTTCAATGAGGAAAATGCAGTCTTTTTAATTAGTGCTTGAAGTATTAAAACACCATATGTCTCCCCTGGTCCATTTTTTATCTTTCGTAAAATGTAACTCAAAATTGATTATGGATTTGACTATAAAGCTAAAAACTGTAAAACCTTGTGATTTGGCCTGAGTAAAGATACCTTAGTTATGACATGAAAATATATAGACTAAGATATAATGCTTGTAAAATTCATATCTAACAAAAATATATAACATTCATCAAAAAAATGTAGAGTGGCAAATAAACACATGGAATGTTGCCCAACATTATATATTATATTCAATATTTTACTACATAATACTGTATATATATGATACTATATGTACAGTTAGGTGGTGTTCAGTTAAATACAGTTATAGATATGGTCTCCATGTGCTCAAGTGTGGGCAAAGCACAGAGCACCTGGAGCTACCTTGTACATTTTTATGAACAGGAAAAATGGTAAAGACACTTTTGAAAAGAATTTGGCAGTTTCTCATAAAAAGTAAATGCATATGTACCATATGACCCAGCAATTCCACTCCTAGGAAATTACTAAAAGTTATAACATAAATTGTATATCTCTATTTTTATAACAAAAATACCTATATGTGAAAGTGTTTGGTGATTTTATTCATAATCATCTCAAACTGGAAACAACTCAAATAACCTGCAACTTATGAGTGAATAAACAATTTAAAACTTTACAATAGAATACTATTTAATAAAAACAGTCAAAATACATGACATGATAACACAGATGAATCTCAAATGTATTTTCCTAAGTGAGAGATGCCAGACTGAAGAGGTTGCATAAACTATGATACCATTCATACAATGTCCTAGAAAGACAACACATCAGTGGCTTCCAGGGATTGTAAACAAGGAGATGGCATTAAAACTGTTTTGTATACATCTGATAAAACTCATAGAATCATAAAGGAGTGATGGTACTGATGTAATACATTTAAAGAGGGGAAGATTGAATCTTAGGGAATGAAGATTTAATCATGGAGCTAATTAAATAAGAATTGTGGGAATCAAGGCAAGAAACAGAGGCTTGAGATGAGGTCGTGAAGATGGAGAGTGATGAACAGACCCTACGTGTGTTTTCAAACTTGAACTGAGGGCTTCTCAGTAATGCAGGTCGTCATTGGGAAAGAGACTCAGGCAATGGTAACTCCTGTATTTTCCCTGGATCAGCGAGTGAGACTTACGGACATTTACTGAGACGACAGAAGGGAAAATTTTAGAAGAAAAGTTCATGAGCCTTCAGGAGTTATATTTTGAAAGCATCAATTATAACATGCCTACTTGACATCAGTATGTGGATTTTACCATCCTAATGAACCCATGAAATAAAAATTTTCCCAGTTCCTCAGTGCACCACATACATGTAAATCTTTAATCAATCCTTTATCTGAATTTTATTTTTTATTTTTCTCACAAATTGTACAGAGTTTATTCTACGTACTGTACCATTGACTTTCAGTCCATCCCTGATCCCTTTCTGGTAACCATCCAAAATTGTAAGCATAAGGATGGTTCTCAACATTACAGTCACTTCTCCTGTAAGTACTGTAGATGAACCTCATCCAATCCCTGAATTCACAGGTATTTCTGAGAGAATTTTATGTACTCGACATCTTGGTAGTCTGCTAATTGCTGAGACAACACACTTGTTCAAGGAGCTCCTGGCTTGTCACTGTTTGGAGAAACACCACCACACACACACACACACACACACACCATTCTCCACTACTAAGGATTCGAGGACAGTGTAGTTATAGCTAAGGTAACAATCATTCTCCGAGCTAACCACAGAGCATGAGCTTCCTGTGGGCGATGGCTGATGACCGAGCTCTGAGAGACTGATCAGTCCACACTGAAGGCAGGAGTACACCAGAACCCTCTTCTCCTGCTAAAACTCATGTTTATTTACACTGAAGAGAGAACAATGGAACCAACATGTGTGCAATATCTCGTGAAGTGTAATGTGCCGTGTAATTGCCAGTTCTACCATTATTGTTATTAATGTGTGCATTATTATCCCCTCAATCCATGCATGCTGGCGGTTACACCTGGGTTTTAAAACCAACATGTGTGACAAAAGGGTAGTTGCTGAGACTGAGATTACAGAAAACACTACAATGTAAATCGGACACATTTTTAGTGTCATGGCACGTTTAGTGGTTATTGTCCACATGGTGATTCGGAAGCAGGACAAGGGACAAAACAGACTGGGCTTCGACTCACAGGTTTGTGTTTTGGATTGATCCCTTTGACTAATTAACTCTGTGGCCTGGGGCTGGCTCTTTCTCTGGCTGGGCCTCAGAGTGACTGTCTGTGAAGCAAAGGGTCAGGATAACTCTTTCTCCAGGTTCCTTGCCCATGTAACTGTGCTGGAGCTGTGTGAACTGAACTGAGGAGAGCACTGTAGAGAGGACATGATGAACACAGTCTGTCGGGGCATGTGGAGAAGTGGCAGCTGTTCTCATGGAACAGAGTCATGTGTCTTGTGAGAGGCACCCCACATGCTGGCCAGGCCAGGAGGATGCACAATACTGCGGATGCTGTGTTAGCATCTGGCCTTTGGTGATGTCAAGTTACTGAGTAAGAACATGTTACATAGACTGCTGGACTCCAGCTGTTACATTAGATGCTATGAATCACAGGACCTTACACTGAGCAGAAAAGTTTTTACAGAGAAGGAAATTTTATCAATAATCCTAGTAAAAGCATCAATAACAATAATAGCATAGAAGTTATTGTAATAATAATTGTGTTCATTTTGTTCAACAATCACACGCTATTAAAAGCAGTTTGTGTGTATAAACTCATATAATTTTCACAACTCTATATTACTATTATTATCTCAAGAATACAAATAAAGAAGCTAAAACTAAAAAGTTAATGTCTCACTGTCTCATACTAGTAAATGATAGAGAGAATTTTGTCAATAAATCAAGCAGTCTGTCTACATGGTTGGGGATTGCATTCACCGCGCTGTAACACACACACACACACACACACACACACACACACACACACACACTTTTCCACAGGGACAAATATTACCAAACATAGAACATACCCACCATTACAACTGGAGGACTACTTATTGTTTACCCAAATTCAAATCTTTTTTCTTTTCAAAAAATGTTGCACTCACTGTGGGTGACATTTTGCAGCAATACCCCCACCACTGGTTCTCCACCAGAGGGCACGGTGCTCAATTTCAGGACCCTCTGAGATGCCTGGGCCCCTGTGGAGGGCAGGAGACTCCTTCAGCAAGTGACACCCCCGTCCTCTGTGCTCCCACATTTCTCCGTCCAGCTCTTGTCAGGTTTCCACCACTAGCTGTTCGTGCAGACTCCTAAATTCAGCCCAGGGCTCAGGCTCAGGGATGGCGTTGTGTATGCTTTTACACGCCCCGTCTCTTCTGCTGTCCTTGGAATAGAAGAAGTGCTTGGTGAATGAACCAATGGATCATGAATAAATTAGTAAGTGAATGAATGAATGAGCAACAAAATATGTTGCCTCAGCTGATCTTCCTGACAGCCCTGTGAGCTAAGCAGGGTGTCAATCATAGTCTCCCTTTCCCAGAAAACAGAAAATGAGGCCCAAGACAGTAAAATGTCTTCTCTAAGTGCCCTTAGATATCAGAAATACACACCAGGCAAGAAGCCCAAGTCTTTAGACTCTGAATCCAGTGCCATGTTTAGCCTCCTTAGAGCTGTTCCTAACACACCAAGAAACAAGTGAAGCCATGAAAATCCGAGATGCCTCAATGGTGTCTGAAGACTCCCCAAGCAGAGGGTATTCCTTTGCTTGCCCTTGACTCCCTTAAGAGTGACGCCTATAGAAGGACTGGAATACCAGCTTTGGGATTCCATCATTCACTCACTCATTCACTCACTCATTCATTTAATAAGATATTTTTTCATATCAGCTGAAAATCAGCTACTATTAGATGTGTTTGACTATATGAAGAAAAATCTACAAAGTCCTTGCTTCATGGATCTTATGTTTTTGTAGGGAAAATAGAAAATAAGTATATATATATGCTGGCTATTGTTATTTTCCTATCACTGTCCTTCTAAACTTTCCTGGAGATGCAAGGCCTCGAGTTCTCAAAACTACATTTCCCAGACTTCCTTTCAGTCAGGGCTGTGGAAGTCCATCAGTAAGAGGCACTTTGACAGGTCTGGAGAGGGAGAAAAGGAAAAGTGGCTGTGCATCTCTGGAAGCTGAGACAGACAGCTGAGCAGGAAGCCGTGGTGGAGTTTGCAGCCGCTCTTAGGCCAGCCCCTGCACACCCACATTCCCGAGGCTTTGCAGGCAGCTGTGGCCATGGTTGTAGTTTCCTTGAAATTCCTATTCTTCCACATTTCCTAAATGTCCTCTAAGGCATTGCCTGATGTATACTATTACTTTAATGGTTTTCAAATATAAAATATGGCCATTTGACTGAATTATTAAATATATTTAATTGCAGGTTGTAGATTGTGAACTATTGATCCAATAATTATTCATGTGGACTATTAAAAAGGCATGATTCATTTTTTTATTTTACCATTTTAAGCAATGCTTATGTATTATTTATAATTTGAGAGCTAGCAATAAAAGACTTTTTAGTGCAAGGCAATATTTCTAATGTAGGGCAGGACTTTGTGGGAGTGATAGGTAATGTTATATAATCAAAAATTAAATAACTTTCAATTTCAGTAGAGAAAAAAAGATATCATTTTCCTTCAGTTAAATATTTTAATTGCAGGATTATTCACTAGGAGTTATGAACTTTTTCAGTGTAACTAAAATATTTAATATGAAATATAAAATATTTTAAGTGCTTTGCAGATTTTTCAAAACAGAATTGAAGGAATGCTTTTTTTTCTTTTTATTTGATTTCTTGAAAAGAGTTTGCTCCTTAATTCAGTCATTTTTCATTTTATATCAAGTACAAAGGAATTGGGTCAATGAAGAGATTCAGCAAAATATATTTTGAACTTATCACTTGACTAAAGGTTGAACAAATTAATAACATGCTTTGCAGGTGCGATCGATGTTTTACCCTTGCTTTTATGCACCTCCTTTGATTGACAGCACATCGGCACATTTCCCTCTGAACTGTTCACTGTACATCTAGTGCTGTCCTAGGTGCAAGATACACTAACAGTAATTAGGGACCTACTCTGTGCACGTCAGGTGGCCACCAGTGTTTTATGTACACCATCTCATTGGAAACCTTGTGCATTGTTTGTGGAACTGCAAATCAGTGCAGCCACTATGGAAAACAGTATGGAGTTTCCTTAAAAAATTTAAAATAGATCTACCATATGGCCCAGCAATTCTACTTGTGGATATTTATCTGAAGAGAGCAGAAACACAAATTTGAAAAGACATATGCACCCTTATATCCATCATTGCATGACCTATCAATAACCAAGGTATGGAAGTAACATAGGTGGCCAAAAGTAAATTAATTAATAAAGAAGATGTGTGATACATACACAATGGAATACTACTCAGTAACAAAACAGGATGAAGACTCGCCATTTGTGACAACATGGATAGACTTAGCTAGTGTTATGCTAAGTAAAATAGGTCACATAGAGAAAGAAACATATGATATGATTACACTTATATGTGGAATCTCAAAAGCCAAACTTATGAACAAACTAAACAAAACAGGAATAGACTCATAAATACTAAGAACAAACTGACTCAAACTCATGGTTGCCAGAGGGGAAGGGAGTTGGGAGATGGAAACAGGTGACGGGAAACGAGATGATAGAAACTTTGACTTATAAACTAAGTCAGTCACTGGTATACAATGCACAGCACAGGGAATATAGTCTATAGCATCCTAATAACTGCACAGTGACAGATGGTTACTGGGCTTGCTCTTACATCAGAAGGTATATAAATGTGAATCACTCTGTTGTGCCCTTGAAATTAATATAATATGGCATGTCAACTAAACATTAATGAACTCTAAATAAATAACATAGTTCTCTCATTAACTGCATTGTATAAATTAGTAAAACAAAAGGCAAAAGTCAGTTGAATTTGCAAGCCTACTAGCCCAGCTAAGGGCAGAGCTCAGATTCACAAGGCAGGCAGCTCCGATTTTCAAGAGCTACTCTTTCCATCTTGCCATCATCTTATTTCAACTATGGGCGGCTACATTTCTTAGCCAGAGCACTGTGGCACACAAGCCATAGGCAATATCAAGAGATTCTTTCCTGTGGAAGGAGCATCTTACGAAGGGCATCTAAGAGCGTAAGGCTGTGTGCATGGCAGGCTAGGGTCTGGGGACTAGAGAATGGGTGGCCCAAGGCAGATCTTGCATGACAAAGAAAGGAGTTTAAATGTTAACATGGAAAGATATGAGGCATGCCCTTCAAGTTCAGCTTATGATCATAGCCATGGCTGTGTATGCATATCAGAGAGGTATGTTGAAAGGAGTGTGAAGAACAGGTTAAATGTGGGCAGGAATAAACAACAAAGAAACTGATAAGTAGTCCAGGTGACAGGTGGCTGAGTCATTACTTTGATATCTTCTCATACTTTACTGTTCATTCAAATTGCCTGAGAGTGCTGTTAAGCTGCAGAATGTGATCAGTAGGATGGGAACCTAAATTCTGCGTTTCTAATGAGCTTCCAGGTGCTGCTAATGCTGCTGTTTGTTCCATGGGGGCATATGTATCAAGTAGCATCAAAAAGCAAGAAATGAGAAAAGTGGTTCTCAATGTTTGATTTCTGGACCAACAACATCGACATCACCCAAGAGTTAGTTAGAACCATACATTCTCATGCCCTATTCAATACCAATTCCCTCAGAGTGTCTGGGGGTAGACTCAGGCAGGCATCAGTATTATATTTAAAACTCCAATGGGATTCTAGAGTACAGTTTGAGAACTCACCAGTGACTTGGAGTGCAGGAAGTGGGGCTGAGGGAAAAGTGGCACTTGCAATATGTAGGTCAGAAGTGAAGCCAACAGGGGTCGAAAAGTGAGTAGAGCTTACTTAGTTCTGCGTATGTTAAAAGGGTTTTAGGATGACCTAATTTTGTCTTCAAACCTGTCCTTTTTTTATATGAAAGCGTTTGTAATCTTTCTACTGAAAGCATACATCATGCTTGGAAAAATCTACCATCTTTGAAGCAATTAAGCTATTTGGACATTTACTTTAATTAACAATTATGCCCAAACAAAAGCCCACATATAAAAAGGCTTTTAATGAAATACAAGAATTAGCTGGAAAAATGTAGGGTGATAATATGGAGTAAGAATGATGGAAAGGATGATTTCCTAAACAAATAAACACAATTACTTCCAACATTTATTGTAAACCTCCCATAATATATCTGGCAATCTAAATAGAAAGAAAATGTTTTTGCTGCTTTCTATAATTCTGTATTTCATGTTAGAGAATGAACTTTAATTAGAACATCACTGGTGTCAAATTATAATAAATGTTTAAGACAAACTCAAATAACAAAACTATGGGAACACTGCCACTAATGTAAAATCTGCTGTAAATTGCAAAGAATTTACATTTTCCATTAGCAAACAGTCATGAGCATAACAATGATAAAAGGTTACATACAGTTTGGGGATTGTTTAACACAGTTGAAATTATTGCAAGGAAATGGTGTATGTTAACAACCGAAGTGACTGGAGCTTAAAAATGCCTGGGTTCAAGTTCCTGTGCCTTTAGTCTTTAGCTGTATAATGTTGGGGAAACTGCTCCCCTGCAGGCTGGGTCACCTTGTGTGTAAAATGTGACTGATGATCCTGTCCTGGTGGCACATGGGTCTCATGGGGCTATGAGATGACAAGGTGACTTCATGAGAAGACCACGGGCTTTGACATCGAAGAACTTCACCTCCAGAGTTCTAACTGTGTTCCCTGGGACCGTGACATATGTGCTACCTATTAGGTTTCCTCACTGCAAGATTATGATCACATGCCTCTCTCAAAATCGTTGTGAGGACTGTATGACGTGATGCACACAAAAAGTGTGGCATGCAGAAGGTGTTTAATAACAGCAGTTAACTGCATCACAAATGAACACAAAGATACTTGGTGTAATCTGTAGACATCCAGGGACATTTTTAATTAATTATTACTTTTGTCCCACTAGTGTCTTTTAGACATTTCATTTGAAAATAGAGGCAGCCATAAAAATGTCTGATACTCTCTCTTCCTGCTAGGTGGAAGGTTCTGGGTGCATAAATAGAGTCTACATAAGTCTGTGGTGGTAGATTTAAGATGGCCACATCATTTTCACTCCTATTACCAAAAAATAGGCTCTATTTCCCTCCGCCAGACTCTGGGCTGGCTTGTGACTGTTTGGACCAATAGAGCACAGAGAACATGATGCTTTGCAGGATTCAAGCCTTGCTTATTATAGGAACACTGGCAGCTTCTGCCTTGCTCTCTGGGTGGCCCAAGTCCCCCAACTACCCTGCTGGAGACAGTCTGTGGAGGGGCCCTGCATGGTGAGGATGATGAGCACAGCTGAGCCTGACCTTCCAGCTGTCCCTTTTAAGGCACACACATGAAAGTGAAGCCACCACTTAAAAATCACATAATGACCCAATTAATGTCACATGGAGCAGATAAATTGCCCAGCTGAACCCTGCTTGAATTCCTGACACACAAAAGCATGAGATGTAAGAAAATGGTTGTTTTTATTTTTTAGGTCACTACACTTTGAATAGTTTGTTGTGCAGCCATAGATGACGGATGCACCTGTCTTCTCAGGCTCACGCTTCCTACAGAGGCTCTCCTTGCCACCTCTGTTTGCCAGGATAACCTGTTGATCCCTCTGTTGGGCGTCAGTGTCTTCTAATGTCCTATGGCAGGAATTGCTCAAATGGGCATGTTGTTAGTATCAAGGATCTTCCTCAGCTTGAGAAAGTCAAAGAGCCAACACATAAACGAAGCATATCAGGCAAGATAATTGAGCACCATCAGTCCAGAAATAAGGTTCATTTGGTACAGACATGTAGTTCCCTAGATCTGAGCATGCCTATGCCACATGTGATTGCCTACTTACTAGTGATCTAGCAAATGTTCTCTCCTGGTCTGTCAATCTCTTTATACCTACCTCCATTCAGCAGTGATAACGCTATATTTCTAATTGGCTTTTTACATGTCTGTCTGTCTGTCTTTTTCGACTGCAAGCTCCCCAAGGGCAGGGCCCTTACTGTAACTTATTTTTCTTGGTATACTCACCCTGTAATATCATAGCCAGTCAAAACCAGTCATTCACTAAGAGAGAAGAAGGAGACTGATTTGCAGGAAATATAAATTCAAGAAAACTAGAACTGAGAGGTACAGGCTTCAGGATCCTCAATGAGGTAACTATAGCCTCTCTAAGTTGTATCATAAATTCATATTTTGTGCAGAACTTTAATGCTCCAGGTCTGGCTGGGAGTTCTGCCTTCACAGTCAAACCTGGACCACGATTTGCTCCCCAGCCTTGAGCCAGTCACATCATCTCTTTTAGTTAGTATCTGCTGATAAATCGATTTTCTTATTAATGTTTCATTCTATAGAGGAAGTTTGAAATTAATTAATATACGTCAAATGCTTCGATTAAGGTAATTGCCATTAGCTGCAGAGTCTCATCAGTCCCTATTTGGGAATAGTCCAAAATTACTCTTTCTCAATAGATTTTTGTTAATTACTCCAATGTTCTCCAGAAAGCCCTATATCATAGGACCCGTTTCACAAATAATTAATTTTTCTTTCTAAAAGTTTGAGTCTAGCCATTATCCATAGTTCATCTCAGTCATCCCTTAGATGGGCCTACACAGCGTTAAAGCCGCTGGTGTTTGGGAGAACACCCACTCCTTCCCTCCCTTTTCTACATAGCAAGGACCTGAGGGTCAGGGAGGTTAAGGAAATGGCCCAAGTAAAATATTTTCTAGCAGCATTATCAGGACTTAACCAAGGATATTTCTTGAAAACAGGGGTAAAATCCCCCCATTTCTCTACTGTACCCTTCTGTTAAAAATGAAAAAATGGTTACCTAACATGGCGTAATTCAAGGTCACACCTCTCATTAGTGTGAGATGTAGTCTTTACGTATTATGATGAAAAGCATAAGGTTTAGCTAAGGGACACAGTTTCAGAACCAATCATATTTAAAACATGTAGAGTGCTTTGTAGAGCTTCCTATTTCCATATCATGTTCAATTTTAGGAACCTTCCTGAAAGTTAATAACTATCAGCCCTTCTTTACATGACACGGTATAGCTTACTATTTTGTTCTTTTTGTTGCCGTTGCAAAAAAAAATTGTTTTTTTCTTTGTTCCTAAAATTTTATTGCTAATATATAGGCTCACAATGGATTTTTGTACAATTTATTTTGAATTCTGAAACCTTACTGTATTTGTTCATTATTTCTAATAGTTTTTTTTTTTTATGGAGTCTTAAGGTTAATTCATCCCAACTTGTGAACACTGTGCTGATTTACATCTATGCACGTATAATTGCCACTGTTGTTAAAGAATGCACGTATAAGAAACGAGGGTTTGGGGAGAAGAATTACTTCTCCTACATTGGTAGCAGATGAGGGAATGCTGTGGTCTGTACAGAACATGCAGAGACCGCAAACATCCAAAACTTTAACTTGGGTTTGACCCTTAGAACCACCACACTCAGGCATTGAAATCACTGTGCATTCCCCAGGTGGGTGGAGAAGGTCCACCTTCTCTCAGCAAATTTCTTAGCTTCCTTTTTGTGCAGGCAGCCCAGAATGATACTATCACTCAAGGTAAGAAATTCTCCAAAAAAATACTTTGGAAACTTCCCAAATCTGTGGATTAAAATTAGAAAATGATATCACATGCAAGGGGGTGGCTTCAGGCCAACTTGCATAAATTCATCTCAATGTGTGCCACATCATTAAATATTTCTCTCTGTATTTTCCATCAGCAAATTCAAAGGGAGCATGCAGCATATGAGTCAGCTAAATCCTGTCTGCACTTTCTTCTTGGTGGTGATTAAACATTTATCTTTTGTGGAGATATTGCTACAACTCATCTATAGGGTGCCAGTTGCATTAAAACCATGTTCCCTCTAGATAAACCTAACTAGAAGTGATATGGATTATTTTCTTCCAATATTTTATCTATCGCTGTGTGTACCTTCCTTCTTTGGTCACCATATAATTTTCTTCTGTCTTCTTCACATTGCTGATAATAACCATATATGGTATTATTTCCTTATGTCTATTTGGCATGGCTGGTTTTCTCTTAGTTCTTCTCTATTGTTCTAATTTTTCTCCTTATTTATTTTGTTCATTTTATTGAAAAAAACTAATAACAGAATCCACATCCAGTTGTCACCAAACTGTTACAGAAACACATTTTTTTCTATAAGCTCAAATACTAGTCATAGGCTTAATGAACGGAAAATTAATTCCAATGACAATATTTAAGCAGTATAATTTGTAAAGAAATTTACACTGTGGTATACATTACCACGTTTGATTTTTGTTAAGGTAGGAAGAGCAGATGACATTTTATAAGGTAAGAGTTTAAATTGTAGGATGAGATAGGGCTGAGACATTAAAGGCTGTACCGGAGATTACACAGGTAGGACATTGCCATGCCAAACCTCTACTCGCATCTTTGCGATTTGGGGTAGGATAATCTTGGCACTGCACTTTGTCATTTTACCTCTACACAAGAAGTCACTTTTCAGATGAAGGAGTAAGACAATGTTATCTACAGTTGAGAGGGAAGGACTTTTTGCTCCTTGATGTTCATGCACTGACTGGCCGTTTTCCGTGGGTGCTGGCACCAGGGAGACAGATATTTTTCCCATCAAAACATTTGAGAGGGAGAGAGTGACCTTTTTGGCCAGCTTTTCTTTTCTCTAGATATCTGAAAATATGGCTTCCTTTTTCACAACTTTGCCCCAGACCTGGTTTATATTTAGGTTTTCTGTTCTTTGTTCTGTGTATGCTTCAAATTTGGGTTCTAGTGACCTTTGGTATGTTGCCTATACATATTTATTCACATTGTTTAAGTGAGGATGGTCTCATTTCCAAAACTATATCCCAAAGCCCACCTTGAGGACAGTGAGGTTCTGGACCCTTTGTGGCCATGACTGGTCCACATAACTATAATAAAGGGAAATGAAGTAATGCACCAGCAATGAAGGATTTTATTCATTCCTAAACATGATCTATGACTTCACAATGTAAGGCATTCCAAAAACAAATGCTAATTTGCATGACTCTTTTATTATTTATTGAATTTTTTCTTTAGCTTTATTTGATCTTTGCACTTTGTTCTACTCATTATAAGAACTGAAAACCTCCATCTTTTTCCTTCTGAGTAGACATCATAAATAATTCAAAATGTCTCAATGCCGGTGAGGCAAATTGGGGAAAAATAGCATTGTGTCCCTTTCCATTTTGTTTACCCCCGGGTTACATGAGGTGGAGGTTACAGGAGGGAAGCGTTAGTTTCTAAATTACCAAGATTTTATCTCAGTCATAATACTTTTTTCCATTTACACAGTGAATATAAAGTCTTAGGGACAAAAAGGAAAACAAAATAGGTCACACTGAATAGATACAAGAAGACATACTATTGAATTAATCGAGTAACACTATTTATACAAATTAAATATAATTGGAGTTAAGTCAATTTTCATCAAACCAACATTTTTTTACAAGTCAGGAGTCAAAAGGAAAGAATTCCATAGAATACACTGTAAACTCAGCACTGCATTTTCTTGCAGGTCATTTATTTAATCATTCATTCTCTCAGTCATTTTACAGAATGTGAATCTATGTCAAGTATGTGTTAGCAGTAAGAATCCAGAATGAAAAAGCAAGGCTGTTCCTCTTAAAGTTTTGACTAGAATAACTTGTGTTCAAATCACAGAATTAGATGAAGGTTATAAGGGAGATGTAAATAAATGAATCTATAAGAAACACAACTCCTATCATGAAGGCATCAAGTAAAGTGAAGAAGGAAGAAGGGTGCATGAGGGAGACAGACGAGTTCCCAGTTCCCTCTTGGAGCACCGCTGGCCTGGCATGCCAGTGCCTGAGCTATGAGCTGTGCTTGACGAGTGAACACATTTACCAGGACGGCAAATACGGGGAAAAGTGGCTGTCATGCACGTAAATCATGTCAAGTTACCTGGAGAAGCCTTACCTATTGTCAAATCTAAGAAACATGCTCATCACTGGATTTTAGAGCAAAAAAGAAAAAATGCATCTGTCAACACTAGATATTACATTAAGAATCTAACACCAAAGACAGTCTGTCATAAACAGAGTTAAGATACCCAAAGCGTCTGCCCACTGCTTGAGGGACATAAAATGGCTGGGTAGAATATCCTTTTTAAAAATATATTTTACTTAGGGTAGAAAATACTTCTGAAAGGCAAGGCACTCTAATGAAATTCCCATAATGTGTCTGATACTGCAGCCAGCCGATGTACCGACTGCATTTCATTCCGTGCAAGGAGGTCACAGTTTTACCCCCAGTTGCCATGTGTGTCCTCCACAGTGCACTGTTGCAGTAGATGAAACCTCTTGCCCTTCAGCATGCTCTGCAAGACTGACTTTATAATAGCTTCCTTCATCTTTTGTTCAAAGCGGGGGGCAAAGAAAGATAAAAGCAGTTGGAATTTGAATGCTGTGGTCCTTGACCTAGAACATTTCACTGTCTGTCATGAAAAAGTTGGAAATATTTACCGAGTGTCTAAGAGTTTATCTACATTGGACAGTTACAGGATCATGAAATTAGATGGTCTTTGTCCTCAGGATGCCCATTTCAAAGACTGGTCAGGGATTCAACCCCAAGAAAATGAAGAAAATAGATTCAGGCATAGATGAGAAGATGTGGACAGAGGTGAGACAGGATCGAAAGGTGATGCCAAACTTTATGATTAATACAAACTGACAAACTTACTATCTTCAAAACCTGAAATTGAAATGCTGGCACCTGTATAGGCAGAAATAAGCTTCTCATGCATGATTTTTGTTTGCTGTCTCTTTTAAAGATGCAGGAATGCATTCCTGAATACATGTATCCCTTTGCCTATATAAATGGCACTCTTTTCTTTATTGATATAATTATTTTGTCACTTGGTGATTGAAGAAATTACATATTAAGCACTAACCATGAGCTCAAATGGGTTCCATGTGAATGCGCACCCAGGGACATATGATGAACGTGGAGTGATGGTTACGGGGAATTCCACTCCTTGGGGATACAACTACAAATAGGGGCACAGGTGAGATGAGCATGATGAACAGGAAGTGCAGGCTTGTGAAGAAGAGCGCCTCAGATAGGCGTAACCTGCCGTGACAATGGGAACGGAGTGACGCTCCTTAACTCTGCCAAAAATAAGATGCACACTGCAGAGGAGCTTCACATCCAACAGCTCGGCTCTGTGGAAAAGGGTTTCGCGTACTTCATTAGTTTAAAACTGTCCACATTTTGCTACATTTCCAGTCCCACATTTTGCTTCTTAATTACCACTACTTAAATGGTCTTTCAAGATGGGCTGTAAATTAAAATTGATCCACTGTCAGCAATCTCTGAGAGCTGGCAGCCGACTACTGATGCAGATGAAATTCCAGTTGCGTAGTCTTTCAGAGAAGACAAAAATGTCCTGAAATGAGCCAACTTTGCAGCTTAGCAGCAAAGGCAAAATGCGATTTTCTCCAGCGGGAGAACTTAAACATAAATAACTGGCCACATTTGGAAAATACAAATAAATGTGCATGAAAAAGATCCAGAGTCTGTATCACTGTGCCTTTTGTGAATGCCAATGTAATCTTTTTTTATTTTACCTTAAAAACAATCTTCCATTTTAAATAAGGCTTGAAAGGGTATGTTCACAAGAATATATGTTTTAGAGATAGATCTGAAGTGAAAGCTTGCTTTGTTCTCTACATGTTCTGTGATTTACAGAACAAAAAACAAACCTTCTGTACAGTGTAAATTAAAAACTGTCTCGCAGTGATGGTAATTGAAGGAGAAAATAGAAGATATACCAACAGACTATCTAACTCAGTGTCTGACACAGGAAAAGAAATATGAAAGGGGGTGATGACATCATGCAGTATGGGTGTGGTCACGGGTCCCACGTTGTGTGGAGGGGCAATATATTGCATGTAATCTGGGATGATCTCCTTCGGCATCAGATATTTCTGACAAAGAGAGCTGAGCTACCAAGCATGGCAGACACGTATCTCACTGCCACACACACACACACACATGCACACACAAAATTTATCCTCTTGGAGCCAGTTCATGTTAGACGGGTCCACAGGTTCCTTCTTGGATTTTCCATAGCATGCCAAAGGTAATCATGCCTAAGGTAAGTCCTAAACTAGGAATCAGGATTCTGAAACGTAGCCATCGCATGGCCCTCTCTTGCCTCCCTTTGAAGAGGTAGTGGGTTTCTCCATTGGTCTTCATCCAAAGGTGTCATGCGTCCCTCATGGACTACCCAGGATGTTGCAGAACCCTGGATGGGAGAGCCTACTTATACTTTCCAGTAGAAGGGCAGGACACAAATTCTGTTTTTCTCTTATTTTAAGAGCTGTCTCAATCTTAATTCTTCAGCCATAAGAGCTCAATCATTGAAAAATGATAATAAGCTATTACTAATTTTGCAGTCTCTGCATGTACATGGGAAACAGTTCTGTTTAGGGATGGCTGGTTTCTCTTAAACAGTCAAATTTCTGTTCAAACGCTGCCTCTCACAGTAGTGGTACCTCATTGCACTAAAATAACCTGTGCTCTCTCCTAAGTCTCATATTATTCTATTGCCATGTTTTATCTTCTTCCTATCACTTGACATTACCTGAAATCATATTATTCATTTATTAAGTTCTTCATTCACTCCTTTATTACAGTATATGGTCTATGAGTGTAGGGCGTGGTCCATATTTCTCATGGCTAAATCCCATCTCAAAGAATGGTGCCTGGCACATAGCCAGCCTTCAGTAAACGCTGGCCTACCCAACCCCATTATTATGGGAGGGTATATTATATCCATCTAGGGCCTCAGGCCAAAGAGTCAAAGAAGCCTGTGCTCAGCTAGGAACTTCACTCTTCAGAATCAACTGACCACTGACTACCACCATCGACTTTCAAAGCCATTCGTTTTCTGGGTCTGGGCTAGCCCAAGGACGAGTGAAGAAATAGACTTGTATATTGTCCCAGTCTTTTTTTAAATTACTTTATGGTTGTTCAATTACAGTTGTCTGCATTTCCCCCCACCACTCCCCCAACCCCAGCCAATCCCACCTCCCTCCCTTGCTCCCACCCTCCCCCTTGGTTATATCCATGTGTCCTTTATAGTGGTTCCTGAAAACCTTTGCCCCCATTGTCCCCTCCCCCCTGGCTATTGTTAGATTGTTCTTAATTTCAACGTCTCTGGTTATATTTTGTTTGCTTTTTTCTTTTGTTGATTATGTTCCAGTTAAAGGTGAGATCATGTGGTATTTGTTCCTCACCACCTGGCTTATTTCACTTAGCATAATGCTCTCCAGTTCCATCCATGCTGTTAAGTACATATTGTTTTTACTGGGCTGTGGCCCAAGGCTGAGAGTCTTACAGATCATATTTTTATGTCACATGATTAGAGTCAGCATAGTTGTGGAGAAAGATACAGAGAGGTCATAGAGAAATGCATGTTGTATAGTAAAGGAAGGAGCAGATAAAGGTTGGAAACTGAGAATTTGAGTGCTACTGAGGTCCTATAAAATTATAATAAAGGGAAAGCAGATTAATGGCAGGCGGCAGGGATAAGATCATACACTGATTTGAAATCAGTGCTGTGATGTTGTTAAAACTGTTAAGATAAGGGAACGCTGGTTTTGTTCCATTCATTCACACATTCTGATAAGAATATGATAGAAAAGCTTGTACATTCCAGGCATCAATTAATGGGAGTTTCCAGCAAATTGGTGTACATTCAGGTACTTCAAAGGAATGAGGACCACATAAGTCAAGAATTTGGGTGTAAGAAAGAAAAATCAAATCAGGTTGTTTTAGGCAATAACAGAATTTAGAGGAATGTTATTGGAAGCTCGCAGGACTGATGGGAGGCTAGAGCATGAGACGTGGAAAATGTGGACAGTGTTCAAAGGATATTTACATTAGAGAAGAAACCACAGCCAAAGCCATACCATAGGCCCATCTGGGGCCATACCAACCTTGTTACAAGATTGCAACAAATCTCACCTCCCGATAATTGCCCCTGTGCTCTTAATACTTTTTTTCAAAATTTCCAATCTGAAGAATTGGCTATGATTATGGTTGGGTAGGAAAAACTTAGTTCCTGGGCCTCTACAATGAGGAACATTAATGGAGAGATGATGTCAGTAATTGTTTCCCACCAAATGAACACACAGAGACCTTTCTCAAAGGGCACAGGAACTTCAGGGACAAACAACCAACCAAACAAAAAATTACCCTTGTGGACAAGAACAAATCATTGTTGTGAACTGAATGTTTGTGTCCCCTCAACATTCACATTCACGTGTTTAAACTTGACCCCCCCCCCCAGTGTAATGCTATTTGGAGGTGGGGCCTTCGGGACATAATTAGGTGAGATCACAAGGTGGGATCCCCAGGAGGGGTTAGTGTCCTTTAAGAAGAGAAAGAGATACCAGAGCTCAGGTGTGTTCCCTCTCTCTCTCTCAGACCTAATCTATGGCATTTTGTTAATGTACAAGTTAAGTCCTTAGGAAAAATCTATACTATCTTTACCCAGAGATGATCTTATTTATAACACAGAATAATCTTCCAAGTTCTATTTCCTGTATCCAACCAGTTACCAAGTCTAATCAGTTCTCCATCTTCACTGCCACCTCTTTGCTTAGATGTGTATTTCCTGAAATATCTAATCTTCCAGCAACACCTTCTTTCTTCCTTCTGATGCCTCTGCCATCAACTATCTACAACTTGAACCATCAAAATAAGTTCACCCTTCACACTCACACCAGAGGTACGAGCAGTATGTCTTCTAGTAGGCAAGCACAATTCTCTCCAGCTAGAAAAACCCTTCAGAGGCTTTTCTACTGCTACTAGATACTACTCACCTAACACATTCTCACCTCCTGTCTGCACGCCAGTGAAACTGATCTGCGCGTAGTTCCTTGTGCACCCCATGACTTGCACACATGTGTGATTTTTTCAGATGCTATGCACTCTGGCAGGGATATCCGATCCAATTTGAACACCTATAAATTTCATACTCATTTTGTAATCTTAATGTAAGCATCTGCATGAAGTTTTTCCTAACATCCCGTTAGGCAGACTAAAACACTTTTTCTCTCTGTTTCTGTAACATCATTTATGTCTGCCATTGTGTTACTCTACCATTTCTCTAAGCTTTGTTTTTTTGATCTCTGTAGCTAAAGTGCACAGCACAGAACCTGATGAACAGTACGAGCACCATGTGTCTGTTGAAAACATGAATCAGTAACAAACTAGACCATGACACTTCCTCATTATGTGTCCTTGCCTTTCTGTTTGTTTCAGGTGGACTCTACATTTTGAAAGTAAATCTATGCATTGTTTACTTTTTGCTCTATAAAGACATATTTTTTCTTTTTCGTAAGACTCTCTTTCAAACATCAATAATTTATTGTTTACCATAGCTGAGAAAATGGTAAAGGGAAAAATATCTTGTTGGTCTAGAAGTTTCCAAACACTAAGAAAGTGGTCTCATCAATGATAATAAATGTCTAATCACTGTTTTATACCTGGAAGTAACATAATAGTGTACATCACCGTAATTGAATACTAATTTTTAAAAGTAATTTCTGTATAGGACTTCATTAAACTATTTTATAACCACTATCACTGTCCATGTCCCTACTACCTTTTATTAATTCATCAGTAAATATCTATGAAATGCCTCCTCTGTGTTAGGAATTGCGCTTGGTAATGAGATAAAATAATGGGGGTGAGGTGACATCTTCCTGCTCACATAGCAATTTTTGTCCAGTCTGGACAAAGGCAATAGGATAACCATGCACAAAAGGGGAACTTAAATGAGAGGGGCAGAAATCTAGATGGAGCCTGTCTGCATAAACTGTGTTTATCAAAAATAGAATTAACTATAAATAGCCTGACCAATAAAATGAAGACCTGTAGTTGAATGCCTAACTGCAATGGATAATGTGTGTTGCAAAAACTTCCCAATGTGCACTAACTCAGTTCAACCTTAGAGAAACCCATTGAGGTTCATGCGGTTAGTACACACATGTCACACAGGGGAAAATGGAGCATGAGGAAATGAAGATTAGGTCAAGTGCCTCATGACCCGCAGAGCCCACAGGGATGACACCAGGCACAAAGTCAGAGGTGCCAGAGTAAAATCAGAGTTCTTTTTTGTGAATGAGAAGCTAAGGCTGAGAGAAATTAGCTAATGTGTCCGTGACCTTACACCTACTGAACAGAGGGTCTGAGAAGGCAGATCACTTCATTTCATCTCCTGGGCTTGCCCTGTCACCCCAAGCTTTGCTGGGTATCTAGTGATATGACACTCTTAACATATTCCAGCCTAATTAATTAATCAATTCTTTAAGTACATAATTATTTAGAAGCAATGTCATCCCAGACATTTTTGTTTGTTTTAGTTGTTAGGGATAAGGCAGTGAACAAAATAGACAAAACTTCCTGCCATCATGGAGTTTACCTCTACCAGGAGGTAGAGACAGTTGTCACTATCGAGAACATTCAATGTGCCAGTTCAGATCTGTCCAGGCCAGTTCTCAGCATGCGCATAGTACATTAGTCACAATGCCCAACACAGCTGGTCCTGAAAGTCTAGGCTTCCATCATACTTCCTCTTTCCCTTGTAGAGTTTATTCAGCACTGCTGACAAGCTGTGACCTTGGTCTCCCACTTTGAACTCTAGTTTCCCTGTTGGTCAGGATACCTAGACTAGTATGCTTGGTCACTTCCTTGAGGACTCAGGCAATTTTCTGGCATAATGACCCCTCTCTGAAGAAGCCTGGCTTCCACCACCTCTATCATCACAGGCATGGATGGTTCCTCAGTTTCAGAATGTTGCTTCCCGAGGACTGCTTCTGTACGGTTTGCTGAGCCCACCCTCAGAAGAAACAACTATTCCCTTAGCCTTGGCCCCACCCTGTGTGTCCCCCAGCATTTCTTGGGGCAGTGATGGTCTCAGCCTGTGCCACAGTGCTTTTGTGAAGGTCATGAACAATCAGGAAGCTGTTCAAAATCCTAAGTATCTTTCTCAAACCAATTTCATCTTTGTGTAATAAATAATTATTGACCTCTTTTCAGTTTCAGTTTTTTTGAATTATTAACAATGCATATGTAATCTTATAAAAAGAAAACATAATTATATTGGTATATTAGGGCCATGGGATTGTGGGCTATTTATTTTTATTTACTTTTAATTAATTTTTGATATGTAAAAAATAGAAATGAGCACATGAGAAAAAAGAAAGTGTAATTATAAAAAGCACCCCAGCACTCCTTTGCTTGCTTATGTGTATACCAGAATTATTTCCATCTCTCTTAGCTAATTAGACCTGGCTTTTTGAAAGATAAAAGAAAGATCTATTATTTATTGGGCACTGACCCAATGCCTCGTGCTTTCCGACAGCAATCCATCCATCTGCCTTCTCTCTGGTGCTGTCCCCTCCCCACCCCCAATTCTGCTCTTCTCCAGACATCCAGGCATTCAGGACTGATCGCCACTCTCCACCCCCTGCAGCTCTTTCCTGGAAGACCTATAAATACAAGCCCAAAGTGCTTTACAGACAGGCGAGCCCCAGCAATTTTAGGGCATCATTCAGCTGGAAGTGGCAATTAGACATTTTTAACAAGTTCTTTTAAAACAAAATGGAGTAATTAAAACTTGCACATTGGAGGGGAAAACACTTTTGAGATTAAGTTCATTTTATTAAGCTATTTCAAATACTAAAGTTTATTGCAATGCATACTTCTTTCTCTTCCTTCCTTTAATTGAATTGCTGGCACTAACAACTCAGTGAAATGAATGTCTGACCCATTGAGAAAGAGATTAACTTATGTAGGGTGTTTATTTTTAATTGATATTGATCAAAAAACCATACATTTCCACTAAAATTGGATTCAGTTGGAAGATTTAACTCTTTGATCTAAATATTATGGCTCAGATACTAAATTATTCCAGCTATGACTTAACCTATGGCAGCTACACTTTTAAGCTGATTTCTCTTCTTTGTTTCCCATGCCAGCAGTTTCATGCATACATTGCTAATG
>VMDR010012695.1:0-26139 GCA_007922815.1 Macrotus californicus | reverse complement strand
CAAAACATTCCATCTCCAGTGGAATCATGGCGAAAACACCATATTTTGCTTACTCTGTTTCTGTAGTTTTCTGAGAAAAACCCCAGTAGTGAATCGCTGTGAACAGCAGGACCAATAAAATGGCATTGGTCTGGTTAAGATAGCATAAAATATATAAAACAAAGCGGAGTCACTCATGTCAACCAAGATGGCTGTCAGTTAGCCATGACACTTTGGTTCAAGAGCAAAACCACCTAAGTCAGAACAGACACATCTGAGAAGAAGACACCACCAAGATATCTGCACATGTGATCAGAAAAGCCATGTCTGCAGAGCAGGACCACCCACAGACAGGCTCCTGGGGAAATTCCCCACTTTCCATCAGGGGTGCCAAGACACTTATCGAAAAGGCCCAGAAGGGTGGAGTACACCACTCTCAAGGTATAACTGAGGCAGGCTCCAGACCACTGCGGGGACAGCGGAGCCCCACACACCAGACAGCTGCTCCACGTTCCACTGATCTCCCTTGGCATCGGCCACTGGAGGCTCTGCCCTGCTGGACTGAGGACTTCGTCTGCCCGGCTGCCCACCTGGCTCCGGAGATCCTTCCTTGCAGGATTCTGACAACTCCTTTACCCACCATGCTGTCTCCCAGACCTGCAGACTGAGATTCTGGGACTCAGGTTCATTGACTGCTGTCAGTGTTATATTTCTCTTGGATTGTCAGAGTGTGAGTAGGATATGAATGTATGTTGATGATCTACTTTGAGCGAACCTGCATTCAATAAAAGCTGAATGAACAGCATAGCTACTGTGTGTGACTCTTGTCTATTTCTTGGTGCCGGGCTGCTCAGCAGGCAGCTAGCCGAGCAGTTGCCTGGCTGACTTGTAGGAAAGACTATATCACAAACGTACACTCATGACAATCACTTACAATGGTCATGTAATGGAGCATTCGACCATCCACCCGTCCTTCATCAAACTGGGTCTTGTACTGGGGAAGACCGATGTCATCCAACCATCCTAAAGGAGAGAAATCTGTGTCATTAATGTGTCACAGAAAACCTGTGCTTGTGATTAAAAAGAAAAAGCAGCATTATTTACTTACTTATTTACAAACTTAAGAATTTAAAACCTCTTACTAGTGACCCAGTTGAAATCCAGCTTTCCGTGATTGGTTTCCTCTTCAGACCCCAGAGCTTGCAATGCCAGCTGGAGTTTCTTTCGATGAAGTGAATGCTTGATTCCAAGTTCCTGAAATAATAAACAGAAACACTGGCTTTACAATTCTGTCAATATGGGCTGGATGCCACTGGCAAAGGATGCAAATTCCTCCAAAATGAAGCCAGCATCAAAGAGCCAACAATTACATTAAATCAGAATACTAACTCAGGCTAGTAAAAAGTTGCTGAACAAAAGGCCCCTCAAAGCCAAAAATCACTGCAGTTAGTTTAGTGGTGTGTGAGACATTTACTAGTAGGCTCCTCCTTTGCAAGACTGGAACTATAGGAAGCATAAGAGGAATTCTACTTTTATTTTGTGTAAAATGTTACATAATTGGGAAATAATTGGGAAGAAATGTTAAATAATGGAACATAAAATGTAGACCTCATTTTTTTCTCCTTTTGCAAAGTGAAGTTGGATTGCATGTATTACATTGGGGAGATGAGCTAATGATAAAGCCACAAAATGATTTTGGGAAATATGAGCTTAAGATTTATTATTATGGCTATACGATTATTTTTCATTAAAATGTCCAGTGGCTTAAGTGTTTCATAAGGAATCATTACAACCAGGTCCTTTGTTTTTAGTCCATGAAATAAAATAAGTGTGAAGCAGGAAGCCCAAGCTTTTTCAATAGCACTTACTGGCTCCCCCCATTCCACTTAGGCTCAGAAAAGAATCGTGCATTCACACTCTCTATCTCTCTCTCAGAACTCATTATGTAAACAAAATAGAGAAGCAGTCACCTTCTCTAGATCTTGTTGAGAAGCCTGCAAAAGCGTCTGGCCGGATGCAATCCAGTGCTTGCCAGAATTCAGGTAGGACCCTAAGCCCTGTTCCACGAGCCAATTGCAAACCTGCTCCTTGGTCCATTTGGCAAATGGCATATCCAAGTCGCTGAAAGAAGAAAATGAACAACTGCATGAAAAAACAATTCAAAGCCAATCCTGTGGCTTATCATCAAGGTTGAACTGTATATTCAATAGATACGGGAACTTCCTGGTGGTACACATTTAACCATGAGAAGCTTAATTATCAGCACATATGTGGAAGAGGAAGTGGCACTGAAGTTGAAAGTGACCTGGTAAGACCACAGTCTTCATTTCAAGTGAAACCACAGAAAATTCAATGTGGTTTTAGCAAAAACATGTTCTACAGAAGACCGAGCTGAACCAACAAGTCCAGTCATTGTACCAGTTTCAACCAATATTGTTTGAAGACTGAATTCCCAAACAGAAAACACTAGGTCAGATTAGGAGAAACTCGAGTCAAACTTGAATTAACTTTAGCAGAATTATGGTTTCTTTCCAAATAGTAATCAATGAGAAGAGGGCAATATGCCATTGCTGAGTATAAGAAAGTATAATCAAAGCAAATTTCTGTGTTCTTTTACTTGGACACACAAATAGAATTCTTGTTTAAAAAAATGTGGTAATAAACAAGGCTATTTTTTTTTATCGGCGTGAGGTCCTCTACTGTGTACAAAGAGAACATATGGCAAACGAGACGGCTCAGTATTTGAGGAAAACTAAAGAGAGTTTCCTCGTTGATGAAGCCCAGTCTTCCTCCTGAGTGGGAGGGACCGTGTTTTAATAGCTTTCTAGCCCATGATCACTTTTAAAAGATTTAGTATCAATGCTTTCTGCTCTATGTTTGCCAATCCCACCCTTTTTATGCTCAGCAGGTCAGTACAGTAGTTCCAAACCAGCCCTGAACTGTGAGAAAGGTGTAGAAAAATTTCTTAATAGTCGTAAGAAATAAAACATTACATAGTCCTAATAAATTTAGAGTTTCTCATAGAACTGATGTCTGTTAGTGCTTTCAGACTCCATTAGTTACTAATATTTATTGAACAGTTATTATTTGTGAGAAACTTAGCATGTATAAACAACCACTTTGGGGGGGGCAGGTACTCAGCAATACCCTGAGAAACAGAGGCACAGAGCATGAAAGTATTGCTCAAGGCCTCCCAATTAACCAGAAGTGGTAAGACCGGAAACCAGATCCAAGCAGTCTGCCTCTGGAACCTGCTCTTGCACATTATACCGACCCCATCCTTGCCAGGTTATGCTTTAAAGTATGTATAATTATTTTATTTGAAAATTTAAGTCCAACAGTCATGCTACTCCAAGTGTTGTGAACACTTGAGCTGTGGCTCCTCACCGAGCTCATGCAGCCCATGTCTTCTGTACAGTTGTTCACCGACCACTGTGACAAGATGGCAGACACTTCCACTAGGCGTGGCAGTGAACAGTGAACTGGATTGTGTGAAGCAGGGACGATCCTAACACTGTAGTTGCTTATGAGGCCCCAATGCGTGGGTACAGTTGTAAAAGTCCATTAGTTTGGCTGTTCTTACCTATTGGATTGCCCCAAATCTCGAGACCAGCCCAATCGGGGCCCAGCAGTTGCCCTTGTCCCTCCTCTTTTGAATTCAGTTTCAGACATGTCATCTGGGTTGAATGTAGTCGACTGACTTCTCCTAAGTCTAAAGAGAAGATACGTCACACATCACCTTGTATTAGACCTGCAGAGGCCTTAGACTTTAAAGTTAATCAGAATATTTTTAACTGGTGCAGACATTTGAGCCACTCCTCTTTGTATGTCATTAAAAGAGACATTTGGATTTCAACTTTGAGACCCAGTGAGTTCATGAATCCCAAATAACAATCTTCCTTCCAGTAGAGAAACACAAAAGCCTTATAATTTCATATTCATTTTCAGCCAATTTTCCATTTATTCTTAACATTTAACAACATATAACACAAAGCCCATTCCACTTGTTCACTCTGCTACGTACTTTCCAAAGAGTTTCATGATGCCTCTGGATTTCTTTTTAGAATCTGGAGATGATGGAGATATCTGGAAGGAACTGCTCCCCTGGGAATCTTTTGGCCGGGGAGATACGCCAGCCAGGTCTAGGTGCTCGGCTGTTTCCTTTTCTGTTTCAGCTATTCCAACAACAGAATACAAACTCAATGAATTTTAATATATAAAATGAACATCAGTAGATGTTAACCTTCTTGGCTTTAACAACTGGTAAGAATTCTTCTGTTGCTCTATAAACAATTGACTTACAAAGAACACCCTGCAAATATTAAAGATGGAACACAAATGTACGTTCTACTCTATGGTTAATTGTGTATAAAGTCAGCTAACTTAGAAATTACAACCCCTTTGAGATCAAAGGTGTGACAGGATTGCCATATTCTTTTGAGTGATTCAATTCATAGCAAAATCGTTCTCAGTCTTGCTATACCATTTGGTACTGTTGACTATCTCCTGCATCCTTCAGACTCATCATCTCCTTCAGCTTCTTGTTGTGACACTTTCCCACATCTGTTATCTGATAGCTCCTTCTTTGCAATAGTGCCCTGCTCTCTCTTTCTGCCCCACTCCACTCTATTTCTCTCCAAGATTCTTTCCTAAATTCCCTTGGCAGGATCTCTCGAAAAGCTCACCCACTCTAAGCTCAGCACTAAATGATGGCTTCACTTATGGGTGAGCAGTTGGCATCAAAATCTCTAGACCTCATCTTTCTCCCCAGCCTCAGGACCTGAATGCTGTATATAGTCCCAATTCGGTGTGCCAGGGACATCTCAGACTCAGCAAACTTTCCATCCAATTTTCCTGAGTCTTCTCTTAATTTCCTTATTTAATATTTCACTAATATTAATTAATACACTTCTTGTACTCCAGCTCAAACTCTGTCATTTACTTTTCACTCCTTCCTTATTTTTGGCATTTATTTCAAATCAGTTGCCAAGTTCTGGCAATTCTTTATTCAAGAACTTTAATTGTTTAGAACCTATTATACCCTAGGCACTGAAAGAAGAATGAACTGAATATGTTTAAATTTTTCTTCTGATATAAAATTAGTGCCTGTTGATTTTGGCTTGCAAAAATAAGATCCAACTTTGCTGCTCCCAGATCTCCAGGCCTTAACTACTTGAGTTCATTTAGCTGTTTGTTCCTTAGTGCATGACCTTGCACTAGCAAACACAAAGGCTACCCTTTCTTTAATGTGAGGCTTTACACTTTTATAGAGGAAAGTAAAAGCTGTGCAAAAATCACAGAAGCAGTGTCTTAGGAAGATATAAAGGATGCAGGGGTTGACTTTTCTATGAAGCGGAGCTGTGGTTATAGGTTACAGTAAGCAGCACTTGCCTCTTAGCATCGACAGTACCTTTCTTCGGAGAAAGGTAACACTTGAAAATAGTTGTCTGAATCAGTTTAGTTTATTTATCCAGTGTTCATTCTAGACATTTAAGGCTAAAGAAAGAGAGGAGTCGCCTTTGATGATCCATGTGAATAGACATGTGGATCTCTGCACAAGGTAACAGACCTACTGGGAAAACCCAAAGGGGCCTTTCCATTCAAAAGCTACAGCCATGGTGGGTATTGGTGTCCCTGAAATGTTGCCCTCATTTTGAAAGCATCTCATTTTTATTTTTAGGATTGTTTTCCTTCTGTACCCTGCCTTTTAAAGAGGAAAACTGAGCTTCCTCCTCCTCAAATCACTTTGGAGACAACTCCTCAAATAACACATAAAGTTACCTGTGACATGACTAAATGTTACCTCCATCTTCAAAGCAATAAAATGTCAGAAGAACATTCCCCCAAGAGAAGTCAGTCTAAAAACTATTTTCAATGTCTTCCACAGGCCTGTTTGTCTGAAAACATTTCTTTTTGGAGCCTGTGGAACACAGAAACACGGAGGAGCTGCAGGGCCCTGGGCGTGGTTAGCGTGAGGAGAGCTGTGCTTCAGGGGCGAAAGCTGAACTTGGCAATGCAGGACATGCCCACCCTGCTCTCCGAGGGACACTGGGCACCTCTGGGTCCCCAGAGCTGCTCGCGGGTGGCATTAGCATTGCTTGAAACAGCATTTCTGCTTGGAAGCAAAGGCTCTACAGAGAGTCCTTTTCAGCAGAAGGTGGAAAGAACACTCTGGAGTAGAGAGCTGCATTTCTTGACTGCTGCCGGCTCGCCGTCTAAGATCACAGACGCCAAGAGCAAGGATCAGCTCGGCTGGGAGAGCGGCGCTGGCCAGGGCTGGCATGCAGGGGTACGATACCTAAGGTGGGTGCACTGGCACTTCGTTTACGATCTTCGGGTATCCCAACAATGCACACAATCACACGCAGCCCCATGGAGAGAACACAGGGGAATGACAAAATGAAACACAGGTCAGACTCCTACTCCCAAAACACACACAGTGGGAGGGAAGGCTTCCGGCGTTCCGCACAGAATCCATTGGCAGTGCCCACGTGGGGCTGACTGATCCGCAGACGGGAGGCTGTTTAGAATGAAGTCGAAGGGGATCGGCTGTCGGCCTCCTGCCGGCACCTGAGACAGGACAGAGTGCGGGGTGGGGGGGGTGGGGGTCTACACAGCGCTGCCTTCACTCACTCAGTCAAATCCACAGGGGCGTTTTTTGCTAATTTTCTCCCTACACCATTCACTTTCATTTCTGAGAAAGAGAAATGTATAAACAGATAAATAAGGGAAAGGAAGAGATTGTGCTCTTCCTTGTTCGGATAGAAGTAAGGCACAGGCATTTTGGCCAAACGTACCTAAGTTTGGTGCACTTGCTGTCCTCTTGTTACTTTTTATTTTAAAAAAGCCACGACCAAAGGAAGATCTGGCCTTTCGAGTGCCAAAGGGGTTGTCATCCGCAGAGGCGTCATGTCCTGGAGGTTTAGGAGGGAGGCCCCCAAATGGGCTGCTTCCTGCCAGACCTTTGTCCTGGGAGGGAAGGAAGAGAAATGAAACACAGCAGTAGCACACACAATCTTCAGCACGTGCCGGGCACAAGGCTAAATGCGTTACACACACACACGCAAATAAATAAACACGTTACACGCGTGATTTCATTTACGAGAATAAATAAACTAACAAGTCGCTTATGCATATCAAGTGCCACATTGGAAGTTTAAGAAGTCCATTCTGAAAGCCACGTAAGAAACAACAGCAAAAGCAGGCTCGTCGCTAACCCTACTCCATGTATGAAAGTGTTAGGGGTTTTAAATATGAGGACAGATACAGAAATTCTCAAACACTATTTGACTCATTCTCCAAAAAGAACATGGAGACAAAAACCGAAGATAGCAACAGATTTCTTACTTTTCCAACCATTGTGACACAGATTGGGCTATGATACAGTTCACACTCATTATGTAACAATGAATTATACACATTCACCATATAATATAACCACATCGACATAAGCTCGATGTAACATGATATAGTTATTCCATAGAGCGGGCATTAGCCCCAAGCTTCTATACAGGCAGTATAAGATGACTGTACTCCAACTATTTTAAATACTCTTCTCAAAGAACAATAAAATAAAGGCATAATCAGTAACTGTTTAGAATATATTTTGAAATGGGATTCTAGGACATATTCCTATCTGGCTTGGGAGTTACCACGTTTGACCAACAATTTTCAAAAACTGTGATACATTCAGAGACACTTAACTAGAACTAAACTCGCCGTAATTAATTTTTTCTTGGTTGACTCAGAAGCTACTTCGGATCTCTACAATATTTCAAGGTCTTTATCAAGAACTTCAATTGTGATTAACGCATGCTTTTCAACGCTGCTTGTTTTTTGAGCTTTCTGGGGACTCGAGTCGGCAATCACGGCGGCACGGCCTTTTATGTTGTCTCAGGGCTGCACCGCCACGCCTTTGTTCGGATGTGCTCCTTCCTCTAACACCTGTCGTCTTCCCTTCCACCTTTTTGCAGAGGTGGAGAGAAGGGTGAGGGATGTGGGCTTTTAGGTGCTTGGTTCTTCTGCTCTACATCTCTACCGCTCACAGTAGCTACAGGGTTACAGATGCCACAATTCAGTGGCACTATACCTATGTCTTAGCGCTGATGTCAAAATAACTCAGCTATTGAATCGGCAAGGCAAAAGGAACCGAGGGTGACTTCCGTCACAGCTGTGCCCGCTGTCTGTGCGTCGTCAGGTATACCTACGTGACGACTCAAGGCCCTGCGAGCCCACAGCGGCCCTGCAGCTGGAGGTAGTGTGTCTACCAGTCAGTCACCTTTGCGAGGCGGGTGACTGAAACCAGAGGAATGAGGAACCAGAGCCCATGTCCACGACGTCTTTAAAATAGCAAGTGATGCTGTGTGGGTGGACGGCGGTCGTATGTAATAAACTGCTGGCTGTCTAAAAAGGACTTTCCATGAGGACCAAGTTTGGCATTTGGTTTTTGTTTTCCCAATAACTTATGGGGGTGAAGTTCACGTAACATCAAAGTAACTGAACAGTCCCATGGCATTTAGTGCATTCGCAATGCTATGCAAACCAGCACCTCGGTCTAGTTCCAAAACACCCCCATTACTGCAAAGTAAAACCCCTCCCCCATTAAGCAGCTTCTCCCCTTTCCACTCCCCTCCATCCCAGCAGTCCCCCACCCACGGGCCATCTCTGAATTTATCTATTCCGGGGATGTCACATCAGTGGAATCATATAATATGTGATCTTTTGTGTCTGGCTTCTTTCACTTAGCATGTTTCTGAGAGTTTTGGTTTACTGGATGATTTAGAAATCTAAAACATTTTTACATTGTAATCTGGACATAAAAATTACCTCTGAAGGCTTCTGAATGGACTCCTTTTCCTGTTCAAAACAACAACAGTTAAGGCTGTTATAGGAATCCTTTGTATGTTCAAAACCTGTCACATACAATTCCATAAATTAAGATAAATTTACATATATATATGTGTGTGTGTGCATATATATATATATATATATATATATATATATATATATATATCTCCCAGCTACAAAATCTCAGATTCATTTATTTCTGATGATATTTTATTATTAAAGTATCTATTTCTGGTTTTATGTAGTACTTTCAATCCTTCCTATCATACTTCTGGATACTTATCCTTAACCATGGTACCTAATAACTTTCCGTTAGAGAAACCACAAGCTCTTCTTAAGAGTTTCATCGGCAAAACGAAAAAAGATGAAGATCCCTAAACGCGTTCTTCTCAGGACAACAGACAGAAAACAACATAGCACCAACCCCGTCTGACGGCTCTTTCTTCAGATTGCCCAGGCTGCTGGACTTCTGCAGGCCTGGAGTTCTGAAAATAACAATGATGATAATCAGAATTAATAAGCAGTGGTTCCGGTGCCACTGTTTTTAAGTAGAATATCTTGGAAAGAAACGAAGATTGTGTGTGGGTTGAATCCCAGTAATAAAAGAAAATCTGGATTCAAGTAGTCACTTATGTGTGTAAGTAAATTGTAACATTTAGCTCTTTTAAAAGCAGGGGTGGTTAACTGTCCTGCCAATAACTCTCAATGTCCTGCACACGTTTGAGTAGCTGGAAAAACACTTAGGACCATCCTTGTGATGTCAATATTCGAAAATTAAAACCAGTGTTTTCCGTGGCCTAGTGCTGGATCCTGTGCATGTACACATCAACGCTGGGAACTTCGTAAGTGCTCATGTGCTACTTATATATAACCCTTCTAATTAAAACAAAGAACGGAAATTTCACTTTTCAATTCAGAAAGGAGTCAATTTTCTGAGTCTGACAGAGCACTTCATCTTGTAATTCTGATCACAGCACAACAGAGGAATCCCTGTCGCTGTCCACGCAGTTCACGTGCCGCCCCGGTGGGGGGCACAGAGGCACTGTGAACACGGGAGACATTCTCTTTCAATAATTAACGTGCAGCTTGACAGAGCTGGTGTCACTCAAAATTGAAGGTAGGAATATGTGACCAGTCTAAAAAGAGAGAGAAAAAAGTAATACCTTTGCTCTAAGAAAGAGAAAAGTATAAATATACAAACAAACTTTTAAAAGGCATTTCTCATGTATTCACGTGTAAATAAGTTGCTGGAAGGGTCGACTACCAAATAAAGTAAAAGGTAATGGTGAAAAAGATCTCATCTCTGAGTACCGCTCGAAGAATAGACTTCCCTAATTTAATCCAGACTTCAACTTGGATAAACATAGATATTAGGTCAGTTTATCAATCAGAAAGTGAAAAAACCACTGGAGCCCTTCCAGCCATCACATCTCTCTCTGGGGTTCTCTTCTGCAAGACTTAAACTGTATCAGCACGAAGATAAAATTGCAAGCACTGAACTTCGGATGGAAACTGGTGACGGCGGCTATGCTCTACGGCAGGGGAGTCAAACTCATTTGCACCGGGGGCCACATGGGCCTTGTGGTTGCCTTCAAAGGCCTAAAATAACTTTAAGACTGTATAAATGTAACTCCTCCTTGACTGTTAAGGATTTGAAATTACATTCGGCCCGTTGAAGGCCACCGCGAGGCCGATGCGGCCCCCGATGAAAATGAGTTTGACACCCCTGGCCTCCAGGAACCTGAGACGAGACAACGCCAAACCAGCAGGTATTTCTTTGTTACCTCGCAGCCCGCCCCACCCCCAGTCATTACAGCTGCATCCACTCGCTCAGGCCTCAGAGTCAGTCCCGTTCGGTATTGGTCATTGTGAGCTCAACAGAAGCTTCCTCTCTCCTGAGTACCAATCACATGGTTTACCTTCAGTCACTCAAAACTTACGAAAGACTATCACGCAGCTGGGTCTCAACAGCAGCACCATGGACTCTTTCCCCATCGCTAAAATGAAAAGAACAGTATTCATGAACTTCACGCAGACAAGACCATCCGTGTTCTAGGTGAGCAGAACTGAAAACAATTGGGCAAAAAAGCTTTTTCCTTTTCGGATATTCTACTCTATTTCATTTTGTCTAATTGTGAGATCAGGCATTTAATTTGGGAACATGTTGCACCAAAATCCTATTTGTCTGTGCAAAACCGATGGTGTCCCTGTCCTGGCTCCTCCAGAGCCAAGTCCAAACAGCCTCAGGCACACGCCTTGTGGCTGTGCTGTCTGCAACCCTCAGCTGGTCCCCCAAACCCCAGGATGTGAAATCCGAGTTCTGGAGAGTCCCTCTCCAGCCCGACCACCACAGCGCCTCTTCGGCCTCATCTCCAGTTACTCTGGCTTCACACCTTTTACTTCAACGACACAAAACTGGTCATGGCACACTGGCATGTGCCTTGCTGATTCCTGCTTCTCAAGGTAAAAAAAAAACGTGTCTATGAGTAACTGTAAAGCGCCCTTGCTTTTGCATGATCTACTCTCCTCAACATTTATACAGTATTTGCAACGTTAGGACGTAAATGACATACTTCTCCTCAAATGAAGTCTCTGGCTTAGGAGGCAGTTTTGCTTTTTCAGAGGTTTCCAAGCCTTTAGATGTTGGTGACAACGAAGGGGTTGAAACCTGCAAGATGCCGGCGTGGAACTGTAATATAACAATAAAAGTCAAACATCAATCTATCAAAGAAAACACAAGCCACGGAGTAACAAAAATTCAGGACATAAACATCTAGATAGGTGAATCAGGAAAAACTTTCTGGAGGAAGGTAATTTTTGAACTTGGTTCTGAATAAGACACCAAATAATGTAAGACATGATAAATACCATTAAGTTATTAATACAACAGTAAGTCCTAGCAACTTTAAGTCCTGGTTGAGACCTTGGCTCTGACACAGTGTAAGGCAAGTCACTGAACAGACATCAGTTTTCTCCTCTATGAAATGAGAATGCAGCCCTGGCCAGTGTGGCTCAGATGGGTTGGAGCGTCATCCCATACACCGAAGGGTCTTCTGGGGTTCGATTCTCGGTCAAGGCACATGCGTAGGTTGCGGGTTTGGTCCCTGGTCGGGGCGTGTACAAGAGGCAACTGATCAATGTTTCTCTCACACTGATGCCTCTCTCCCTCCCTTCCCCTCTTTCTAAAATCAATAAACATGTCTTCGGGTGAGGATAAAAAAATAAATACAAATCAAATGAGAATGACAATGGTACATCACAGGATTGCAGTGGTTGGTGACAGCTGGGTAAAAATGCTTTGTAAAACACACACTATTTTCACTTTTGTTTCTCTCACAAGTCCAAAACAGAATGTTGGTCAAACCAGTTAATTATTATTTTATGTGTGAACAAGCTGACTCACTTCAATGAACAGAACTGATGGAAAGTGTAATTAAAACAACTTAGAATGTACTTTGTGGCATACGACTTAAAACACTTTGCTTGATAGTAACAATATCACAGCAACAACAACAAAAACAAACAATGTTTTCCCAAACAAACGCCTTCTACAGCCGAAGGATGGGCCCTGTGAAAGAATTTGTATGCTCTGGTTTTCAATAACTTCCGACAACCATAGAGCAGTTAGATTGTAGGCCATGTCATGAACAAATAAATGAAGCATTAAAAAAAATTCCAGGAAAAAAATGCACAAAGCTCATCTCAGTGAGCTGACTCACGTGTGCAAGTCCACCAAGCCATGATTCTCTTCTGGAAGTCAGCCAGCCAGTCAGCGAGGGACTCCAACCAGCAAACACCCTTCTGAAAGCCACCCAGTCGACACCAGTCTCACCTTCACAGCCACACGCCGCGCTGCCAACTCACCCCTGCCTCCGAAAGCCCACCAATCTCTGGGCTCCAAGCACCCTAAAAACCCTACATACAATCAGCTTGGATCTACATACAAGAGAATGTCTTTGACCAACAAAGTTCACTTAACTTTAACAAGCAATAAATTCAGCTTCGTGATATTTGTTTCAGTTACTGAGTGGTGGTCTCATCCTTTGACACCATAAAAGGTTACAAAAGGTGGAGTCTGTTAAAGTAACCAGACTGGGCCCAAGATGGTGTCCCTTAGCTCATGCTAAGCCCCTCATCAGCAAACCTGAACTTAACTAAGTTTCTGTGCTCAGCTCTCCCAGAAAAGGAAGGCCTAAGTCAACCAATCAGCACTTGCTTGCTCCCACAAGTTATCCAATGGGGCTCCTAGATCTCCCTTTGCTCCATGTAAGGAAAGTAACCCTGCTTTAACCAACCAGCAAATGCCAGGTATGACTTCCCTGTTCCTGCTCCTTTCTACAAAAAGCCTTTCATTTTGTACAGCTAACTGGATCTCCTTTCTGTCTCCTAGATTGGATGCTGCTGGATTCATGAATTGCTGAGTAAAGCCAGCAAGAACTTTAAAATTTACGTAGTCGAATTTTGTTCTTTAACAAGTCATATTACTATTATTCCACCATCATTTCTTTTTCAGTTTGGATCTTTATGATTTACCCCGGGCAACGAATTCAGCCATCCTTCCTGTTTCCTGAAGTTCCTATCTCCTTGGGTTCCTAATCATGAAAAAAATCTCCACTAGCAGGCTGATTTCCTTTCACACTTTAGGGCTTTAAGTCCAACCTTCAATCTCCCTCGTGGCTTTTCTTTAAAAATGGGGGTGAACACCATCGATCCTCATCAAATCATTCTTGTCTCAAGCTAAAAAAAAATCTGTCATTAACACTACAGTGCACCTAGCAAAGGCCTTTTTTAAGGACATGAGATTATCTGGGCATATCCGACATGTCACAGCAGCCTCTCTATGAATGCAGCACACTCAGCAGCTGTTGAACGAAACTTCCCCTTCATTGTAAAGAAATACTTGACAATTAGGGGCTTTTTTTTTCCCTCTGAAATATTTCTTATTCCTTAGCTGGTTCCTTTTTGTTCCAATTTAATTGACATATAATTGACAGACAGCACTGGATAAGTTTCAGGTTGATAGCATAATGACTCGACTAACTCCTATTCCTCGTGATGCAAACTTTTAGGGTGCACTCCCTTAGCAACTTCCAAAGACACCACACAGCAGCACTAACTATAGTCGTCCGGCTGTCCATCACGTTCCAGCACTAGTCACCTCATAACCGGAAACTCGCACCCTTTCACCACCAAGCCCCCACCACTAATTCCTTGTTAATGACATATTTTAGCCCTCTCTCACACTTGAGAGAGAAATGTTCATTGTGTTCTCCTTGAATTCATCTTCCTTCCCTTCAAATTTTACTTTCTCACGATGGATTATCAGCAACAGATATAAAAGTGAGGATGCCCTCCGCTTCCTCTCATTACTGATGGCAGAATGGGAGAGAGGACCAAAGGAGGAACCGTCGAACGTGAGGGAGCCAGCACTGTTTTGTTCAAAGCTACAGCTCTCTCATTCCTAGTCTCTCCGGACGGCACATAACAGTAGAATTAAGAAATGGGTTCAGGGTGCTGTCAGGGACACAGTCTGAAAATTAAGGCACGTGTGTGGCTTTGTTCAGCCCTCAGGAAGATTTAAAGCAGTGCTGTTTCACTGAACCCTCAGAAAAGACCTAAAACCCTAAAAATAAAGGGATAGCCCCAGTAGCCTTACAGGGAATCTAAGGTAGAGAAAGGTTTATTGTGAGGGTATTTGTGTATATGCTTTTATCTAGTGGAGGGAATAACAAATTGATTCATAAGAAATTCTAAATGTTTAGAACATTGTACCAAATTAGACTAAAAGGGACAGAGACAGGAGAAAATTAAAGAGGGCTTTGGATGTATAAGGGACCCTTTTACAGAAAACCACTATCAGCAAATACAGCTTCCTTCTTGTGGAAAAGGAAGGATGACTCTGAGGGAAGAACCCAGAGTCCAGAGGACTGAATCCTAATAAAGGAACTGGCACCACACACCTGGCTGGATTTGGAAAGGGCTACGAACTAGTGACGCCTGTGTGCCTTCTGTGTCCCCTTTTTTTAAACGAGAGAGCCCACAGCAGTTATGCTATACCTATCCCACTCTTATACGTTAGGTGCATGGGGGACAGAGAGGTTGTCCCTTAAGTTCCTGGTTCGTAAAATTGAATGGAATGGTACTCAAGAAGCTGAACCCAAGAAGATTCACCTGAGGAACTTCACCTATGTCTTGACCTGATGTGGGCAACAAGTTCCTGGATGCTGGTGCCTAACTGGAATAAAACCAAGGGGTCCATGGAGAGGGGCTGGGTATACTGTGCATGGGAGACGGATGTCAACTATCGTAGCCAGAGAGTGGAGGGGCAGACTTATTTTCCACATATACCTGCACCAATATATCCCACCTCGCATGTTCCTACAGTGTGATATTGCCACTTGTCCATTAAGAGGTAATTGATGTCTCCTCTCTGTGAATCTCGGTGGGCCTGTGACTACAGGAGGAAGGACACCACGTGACTTCTGAGACATGTCACAAAAGGTGGTACAGATTGGCCCAGTCCTCTGTCTGGGATGCTCATCCTCAGGACCCAGCCGGCACACTGAGGGAGCCAAGCAGCCACATGCAGTGGTTCCGGCCGGGGCCTCCGCTGGGCTCCCAGCCAACAGCCAGCCTCAACCAGCAGACAGATGAATGAGCAGCCTTCAGGTGACTCAAGCGCCCATCTTCACGCCACTCCAGCTGCTGCCATGTGGAGCAGAGACCAGATGTTCCTGCTGAGCCCCGTCCAAATGGCAGATTCGTCAGCAAAATAAATGTTGTCATTCAAGACACAAAGTTTCAGGGTGGTATGCAACAGATAACAGAAAAAGGTATTGGTGGCAATTTGATGGAAAAGTAAATATTTAAGACTTTATTCCCCTTCAGTTGCTTCTTCTGAATCTGAAGAAGTCAGAGGGAATTTTATTCTATCACCTTTCAGAAGTGACTAAAATCCATTTCTTTATGTAATCTCACTTTATCTCCACTTTATTTATTCCCTACTTATTTAATATGTGGGTTATAATCCCATATTTAAGATGACACCTATCTCCAAGGGATTCTTATGTTTTTCCCAAATTACATTAAGTAATTTTGACACTGCCCAGGGCATTTATTAAAAAGAAGGTAAAAACCCACCCACTTCCAATGACAACCTGCAGGACACAAAAGCTGCCAGGACACCCAAGTCCACAATCGGACAGAGAACAAAGCCCAGGTCTTTCCTGCTGTCAACAGCAGCACCTCCACTTCCAACGGCACAGTCTCTACAAGGTGAAGCAAACACGAGGAGTCCGTCAGTACCTCTTCTGGAACACTTGTGTTGAACAGCTCACGACTGGGAGAGCCTGTGACTGGCGTCGATGACAGACTTTTCTCCAGGTCACTGAAACCCTGCGCGTCAGGCAAAGTGGAGATGGAACTGGAAGTGAGTGGATCTTCATAGTCACCCTCTTGGCCTAGGAAAAGACAAAGCACGACAGCCAATTTTCATTTATATTTCCCTTCTGGAAGAAGAAAACCAAATGTATTAAATGTAAAAAAATTTTTGATCCTCAAAGATCAAAGAGTCAACCTCTGAAATCCCTTAAAAAACAACAACAACATGGGGCCTAGGAAACATCTTGAACAGTGAACACCTGAGAGGCCCAGGGGCTTTGGCCACCTGAGTACCCAGCAGTGGCATCAATTGATCCTGGTGTTAACAGGTGCAATCACAGGCTCTCAAAACTGAAACTAAAAGCTGATTCAGTTCAACAACACTCCTGTAATTTTGTTTCAAAATTTGGGGATTTACAAATTTCAGTGTAGAAACAACCAGGCTGAAAAATATCAGTGGTTCAACAAACTGATTCTGAAGAGCAACAGAGTGACCATTTAAACAACTTAGTTTTATCTTTACTGTGCTCCTGGAGAGGGAAAAAAAAAAAAAAAGATAGAAAGGAGAAAAGCAGATAAAGATCTTTTGATCCCTCAAGAGGATCCTTTTATTTCATTCATTTTAAAGCAGAAAGAAGAGCCTAAGGAGGAAAAGCGACCACATTTCCATCAAAGCAGCAACTTGGAGAATTTTTCACATCTCCAGAAATGGAAAGGATTATGTGCGTGGAACGACTTAGCGGCAGGTGCTCCTTTTTAAAAAACACAAAGAATGATGTTGAAAACTCCGATCTCTGAATACAAAATGATAACTCATACACTTGTTTAAAGATATTAAACTAGACATAGCTTCTTAAATTAGATTTAATTAGACTTTCGTTCTAGTTTTATTGCAATTTAGGTTGTATTAGAACTGTCCGAGAATTAACTAAGTAAACAGAAATTGTAACTCCCAGTGAGAAATTACTGTCGGGTGACTCTTTGTCAGAACAGGACATCCTTTGGAAGGGCTTATGAAAACCTGCCCTGTGGTACACGGCTTAAAACCACCTCCTTCTATGTGCTTAGAAAGAAGATTAGCAGGAAGTACATGAAAATGCCCACAGTGATCATGCCAGTGTATTTATAACCAATTTTTACCCCTCTTCTCTACTTTTTAAATATTTTATAACATGGCCTAATTATAGGAGTTGATCTGTTCTTCCTTGTTTTTTAAACACAAAAATTGCAGTGTTGAGATTCTATAAAATTAAACAAAGTTTTACGTGCTACACCTATGTAAAGACTAACTACTTGAAAGTTTGCCATATTCCTCAAAAGAGAGGCTCCCGTGAGGATGTAGAGATGCAGAGTGGTGAGAACTGCCATTAAGTCAATACTGATCATTAGAGGCACACTTGTTCATTCAGATATGTATAAAGTCTTAATATATGTAAAACCTGTGAACAAAAAGAAGAAAATTCCCTTTCTTTTTTCTTTCAAAAATTCTGGTCCAAAGCAAGAGTTTCTTCGTAAACTCATTCAAATTAAATTTTCAAAATCTGAGTGTTTCATGAGTACCTTCCACAAGCCTGGTTAATTTGCAGCGCTTATTTTTAGAGCGAATAACCCATCTATGCATTGCCAGTAAACAAGAGAACTTTTAAAGTTCTTAACATTTTTGTTTGTTTTGAATGACTGCCAAAGCTTTTCTACATCTGAGGACAACCAACTGGCCCATCAGAGATAAAATAATAATAAAGACAACAAATTACATAGCTATCTTTAACTAAATGTCTTACAGGGGTTTTTTTTTACACTAAACGCATTCAAAGATGAACACCATCCCGCTCCACCATTCCAGTGTCCCTCCCCTCGGCTTCGCTTCTTGGTCAAGGGAACTACCATCCAGCTAGTTGCTTGAGTCAGAGATCTTTCTTGATTCCTTCCTCTTCCTCACTCGCCTCATCTAATGCAACACATCATCACGTTGATTCTAACACCAAAGTGTACTTCCAACCAGTACTATCAGATCCTTCCACTTGGAATACTGCAAGAGTCTCTCAAATAGCTTTCCTCCTTCCAACATGGCTCTCTCCCATGATGGTCTGTGTGTTACAAAGATTATGTTCACTGGTTAAGAATCTTCAGTGGATCCCTCAGGCCAAGTAAGAGCGAAACTCCTCACCTAGTTGGTACTCACCTCTATGATCCCCTCTCTCCCCTGCTCCCTATCACTACCTTCCAGTCACACTGGTCTTTTACTTCTCACACACCAACTTCAAGTTCTAGCATGTGCTGCTGTACTCTCTCTGGAATGCTACCTAATGGACCCCTGACACTCTCCCTGACCAACCAATCGACTGCACTATGCTCTTTAGCCTGCACACTTGCAGGCAGAGAACAAATATGCCTAACAAATCGATGAATGAATGAATGAATGAATGATCTCATTTGGGATGATAGATATGCTCCATAAAAGAAATTGAGGTCAAATATAAAAGATCACAACCACTTAAAATCAAGTTAGATAGAAAAACAGGTAGAGCTATGCTACCTTTTTTACCCTGGGCCAGTAACACAGCATCCTGCATTTTCTTGTACCTGTTCAGGCATTGTCGAAGATCTTCTATTTTCCGATCCTATTAATAAAATAAGTGATCATCGTTAGCACTATGATTTTAAAACAGTAAAATAAGTGCAACACAAAGATAAGTAGACGTGAATTATTTACATTATTCAAAGAATACTTCTAAACTTTAGTAAAACAGGTAATATCTAGAATATTTTTCCTACGTACATCAGAGATATAGAAAAAGTACCTCTAAATTTAGAGATCCTATCCTTCAGCTGCCATCTTTAAAAAACAAAAACAAAACAAGGTAATAAGATATAAAAAATAAGAAAAAAATCAACTTTAATCACTCTTCTCTCTAACTTATATGTCAAGTCATATACCTGCTGTCTTTATCAGCTGCCCTTAGTCTCCACCTGGTGCCTGAAAACACTCGCTTCAATCAGTCATCACAGACCATTTACTAAAAACAATGAACATATTTTATCGTTTTTCCTCATTTGGCACTTGATTGACTCCGCTCTTTCCTTCCTCTTCTACTTTTCTTCTGCTTTTCTTTCCACTCTTTTCTTCTATGTTGATTTCTTAATCCCTTGACCAGACAGATTTTCTACCTCTGTAACCCTCACTATCCACCTGATCCAGACGACAAAATACAGACCTTTCAGGTTTTGTCCATTACCCTCTTCTTGTTTCCCATGCCTCACTGTGGCGGGTTACAAAAATGAGCTTCCTCGCTTCTCGCACACTGATTTTGGGCTTGACCATCTGATCCATTTGGACCAATAGGATACCAACGGATGTGGCTTAAGCAAAGGCTTGGAAAGTATTTGCACATTGGGGCTTGCCCTCTCTTGCTGCTCTAGGGCCACTAGGTGAAGAAGAATAGGCTAGTCTACTGGAAGATGAGAGACCATTTAGAGAAGAGAATCTCAGCTGGGGCCAACCTAGACCAGTCTGTCAATCACCAGACATGTGAGTCACACCACCCTATGCCATCCAGCCCCATCCAGTTACTCGCTAACTGTAGAAATCACAGCTAAGCCAGCCCATCCCAGAAAAAATACTTAGCCAACCCACAGAAACATGAGGAATAATAAATGTGATTTGTCTGTCATGGAGCAAAAGCTGATACATCAACTACAGTTTAGTCCCCACCAATCTACAATTAACCATATACTTCTCCCAAAATTGATGAGATTCACTCCCCACCAATCTATAACTCTATATTAATCCTATGATTGAGATTTATTTGCAACTTTCTCTGAGAAATCTCCTTTCAGATGCCCCATGAACACATCAAACTGAATGTATCTAAAATGAAGCTCATTATTTGCTCCCAGTGCTTTGGCCTCTGCTTGGATGCCCTTAACTCTTGCAGGACACGCATCATTTCACCATTGACTCAACCGGACACTTACTCTCAAGTCCAAAGATTTTAAAATCTTGTTCAGCTGTCAATTTCTCTAAAATATCTTTCCTCCTTAACACTTCATTGTCACTGCCTTCTTTCAACCCCTCTTCATTTCTCACCGACATTATTTTAACAGCTTCTTCACTGCCCTTTCCACTCCCTCCTCCCTCCCTTATTCTTGCCTCCATCCTGCCGCCAGAGGTAGCTTTCCAAAACAGCTGCTTAATCATGTCACCATCCAAGGCCCTCAACCTAAGACCCCAGATCATTAGCCTAGCGTGCAAGGTTGCCTACCATTCACTGCGGCTCTGTGGTTACCTCACGCACCCCACCTCGATGGCATGTTCCTGAACTTTCCCAGTGTGCACTGGGCTGTTTCAAGCCTTGGTTTTGAAACACATTTCACTCATGGATCCTCTGCCTAGAAGCCTTCACTTTCCTGATGAACAACTCATGCTATTCCTCAGAATTTGTTCAAATATGCCCTCTCTGAGCCATCTGAAACCACTGAAATGTTATGTCACTCTCGGTGCACCTATAGCTGCTTGAGCATCTAGTGAGCCCTCATTCAACATCAGGAGTTTCGTTTGTTACTGTTGCTTTTTGAGGGAGAGAAATTAAAACAAAATGAATGTCAGTGATTTTTTAAAAAATAAAAGCTATGTGGGTAGCTTGCTAATGACTTTTATTTTCATTCAATATTAGAAAAGACAAGCAAGAAATATATACATAGTTGGGTGGGTGACACAATGAGTTTATTTCCAATAAACAAATAAAGAGAATGAAAGGCAAAAACAAATCAACAAGTAAAACAGAGTAGGCACGAATCAGAGAAAAGAAACTTTTCTAAGGGGACACATGCCTGGAGACGTGGCGCTGGGCCATCAGAGCTAACACAAAGCTTGGGGTCATATTGATTTCATGGCGCCTGTGCCTCTTTTTCTGGGATCTCACCACTCAGGAGAGCAGAGACAAATAGTCCCAGATGTGAAAGAGGTCAGGAATACGGAGGGAATACTGGGTTGGCCAAAAAGTCCGTTTGTTTTTTCCCATAAGATGATGGCTCTAGTGGTGCTTAGTTGTCTTGAACTTCATTTGAAAAGATTTTGTTAGACCATATTGTGACAGCTGTCATATCAGCGTGCATTTGAAAAAAAACTTATCAAAATTGGTGAAATTTTGGGTAGCCATTTTAATATTGAAGATGAAAGAAAGTAAGCAATATTTTTGGCATATTATGCTTTACTATTTCAAGAAAGGTAAAAATGCACCTGAAATGCCAAAAAAGACGTGTGCAGGGCATAGAGAAGGTGCTGTGACTGATCGAATGTGTTAAAAGCGGTCTCTGGGGTTTCGTGCTGAAGATTTCTCTCTGGAAGATGCTCCACAGTCAGATCAGTTGAAGTTGGCAGTGATCAAACTGACACATTAATTGAGAACAATCAATGTTACACCACATGGGAGATAGCCGACATACTCAAAATACCCAAATCAATAAAGTTTTTGGTGAAAATGATGAGCGTGTCTTTCATTTTACAGAAAAAAAACTAAACGGACTCTTGGCCGACCCAGTAACATCTACGAAGACGACACGGCCCTGAATCCGAGAGCTGCCACGGCTGCCCCCTCCAGGGCTCATGCAGCAGCCCGGAGTTCCCAGTGACCCGAAAGGATGTACCATGTACTGTATCTTTCCTCTCGTCTGTCACCTGGATATTGAGAACTGATGTGAGCGCTCAAACGCTTTCTGAATTCATGGGGGAAGGGGAGAGAGAATCATCAGTGGAGCCAGCACTGCAGATCTCCATCCCTGCGCACAGCCACACCGCCGCCCATGAACGCAGAAAGGGAGCACACGTGCCCCTTAATGTAAGCAGTGTACAAGGTGTGTTCTTTGAAACTGCAGTGTTTATCTCAAGAAAGCGCACGGAACGACCAAAATGGTGCTATAACATGTACAAATAAATACTTAAATTTCATCTAGATACCTTTTCTTCATTTGCTGCCATCAAAGACTCCACAGCCTTTTTCATTTTTTGTACTTCAATATCTGAAAATATCACAACATCAAATCAGAAGTTAGGTTAGGTAACGTGTGTGACGGTAACGAGAAGCTACTGACTCTTCAGATTGAAATGTTTTAAGGTAAAGACATTACTGACTCATTCTGTTTGTTTTTAAAATGTACCATCCATATTCTCTGTTACGGAAAATCTGAAAAATGAACACCTTCTGTCTGACCTGAACAGTCATCATTCCAGAAGAACAATGAAGATTTTAAATGAGCGCTAACCGCCCTCTCTCAAAGCAACAACAAAACCTTCATGGGAACAGCTGAGATGAAATTTCAGTCCTATGACAATAAAAACACAGAGTTTTCAAAAAAGAAACCAATAAAGCAGTGGGTAGAAGCAATGGACAAAGTGCACGTAATGACAAAGCAGACAAAATGATACTCAGTTACAACCAAGATGGAGATGCGAACGGTGAGAGCCTGATGGAATGTGGTATTTACATGAGCGGTCATGCTAAGGAGCTGGCTGTGGGTTCCACACGGGAAGATATTAAGTTCGTTGCTTCATCTATAAACTTCATTTCCAAATGCTATTTTAACACATAAAGGCCAAAATAAGATGAACGTGATTTTCCTTAAAATGTGATACTCAAATACAAACGCATGTTACTTTAATAATAAAAAGCAAATATTCTGAAGATAAAAAGTCAACCTAGAATGAAATCACAAATTAAAAAATTTGAAAACAGAGAAAAAATTCAGCTAAAATTTCCTTCTTTTGAGAAAAAAACTACTAAAGATCATTTTTTAAATGGTGATGCATCCATGATTCAGGACTGATACAACCATTTGCAATTAAGGTGTATTCCATAAAAACTGCCTTTCTTTTCTTTCCTTTAAAAAAATTTTTTTAGGCAAATTCTCTTGACTTAAGAATTCAATGTCTGCAGGAGAAAGCCCTTTAGGGTTTATCTTTCTGCTGCCTTAAATAACCCAGGCTCCATGAAACAGCCTGGATCATTCAATGCAATTAAATAACTGCAATCTCTTTCGTAACAACAAGAGGATGTGTTTATAAAAAAACCTCTTAAAGTAGATCTCAGCGAAAAAGTGGGCTATGAAACATTGAAAAGCAAAAGCGAAGTTCAAAATGACCTTTCAACTATGGTCAACCTCAAAAACAGCAGGTTTTCATAAAAGTATAAACATTATTTTTCTCTCTGACCCTGCACCTCCAGGGCATCAGAGAAAATGCCCTCTCACCTCCACCATCCTGGGTGTCCTGCTGCACACCAGGAGCAAAAAGGCCGAATCACATAAAATCTGCAAAGGGAAATTTTACTCCCAGTTTTTGTCTGTTCACCCTCTATTCTGCACCCTCTGAAGAAATGGAGAGCTTATCGATGAAGCAACTTTACATTTGTGGTGAGAGAAATGTTTTAAAAACACATGCAAAGAACAGTCTAAGTATTACTTTCAGTGAAAGTAAAGGCTGATGGAGATACACCAAAAACCTTACTTTTGTCTTTGAGCTTCTTTTTAAAATTTTCATCTGTGCAGGAAAACCCATTGAATTGGAAGTTAGCACATATGACAACAATAAGTAATATTTTAAAAGCACTGTTATTTTGCCTCCTCTTACCTAAAATAAAGGGACTCTAATCTGTTCTGTGACTTCAGGACTGGTGTCACACTACATGACGCTCTGTGTGAGGTTAAAAAGAGCATCTACTGTAATCAAACCAGAAGACCGGAATTTGAGTTACTACCTCTGCTATTTCATCTTTCTGACCCTTGATTTCCTCACATTACAATCAGGCCTATGGAGCACAAGTGCTCCTCACCCAGCATGGGATGAACACCCAGTTAATGTTGCATTGGTTGGTTTTATTCCCACAACACTTCGACATTGGGGCCTCCTGCACGTGACTAATACACTGCTTCTGTCACCCTCAACTCACCTCTCAAGTTCAATAACACTGAAATGCCGTAGCTTCTGCTCGATGAGCTGAGCCCACTGATCATGCTGTCAGATGTGATGCCAACATCAGACTGCTGTGAAGTTTGTGAACACTCGCTCTCAGTCCCTGTGTTTATGTGACTGTGCGCTGGTAACAGGCCATTCACGGGCTGGAACCAGTCCCTGGATTGGACTTTGGGGGTCACTATTCTGACATACTCCCTAGTCTACAAGTCCTACGATTCCATCTTTTCCTTAAAATCCTAAAAGCATGACCTGTTTGTGAATGTCCTTTTAACAACATATCATTCTACATATGCTAAATTATGGAAGGGGAAGAAAACCCTTTTTTCTCCATGTTTGATGATTCAAGTTTTCTGATGGATAGAGAATTGTGATATCTATAGGTATATCAAGCCAGGGAATTCCAGAGTCAAGAAAATTAGAGGTAATCCAATTCAAGCCCCTCACTGAATAGTCAATAACGATACCAGGGTTCATAGGACAGATAAAAATGTACCAAAGCTATAATAAGTGCAATTTGTTCTGTTTCACATGCATCAGAAGTTGTGTTTGCCACAGTATTATTTGTAATAACAAAGAAAGGTTAAATTTGACCTAGTGTTCTCAGATGTTCCATGCATTTGTATTTCCAAATATAACTCAGAAAAACACACTTCATTCATGTTATTTTCTATCAATATAAGCTATATTATTAAAAATTACAGTCCACATAAAACTAGGACAAACCGCCTTAATTATGAAAACAATTTTTGGATAAATTCATGCCCTTTTCCAAAAACAGAATTAGCCTAATTTTGCATCCTAGAAGGCGAAGGGCTCACTGCATGACAAGACATCTTCATTAATTTTTCCAAAGATACAGAGCCTTTCTTCTCTTCTCTCAACAGGGCAGACACGGTTTCTAAATCTCTTTAAGTTGTCTCAAGCTCAGCCTAGAGAAAAATAATCTTGGTACAAGCAACGGCTCCTTTTGATTCTTTTTGACACTCTCTTATATTACAGTTTGGAGAGGAACTCTCTCATGGTGACAATTCACAATTAGCAATCTAAAATAACACCTAACAGAGTACAGAGCTGCCCCTCTCCGGCAGCTGACAAAGAAGTTTATAGATCCCCAAGCACAGGAAAGAGTCTCAGAGGGTGCCCTGTGGTCCTGGTCCTATATGGCTTCGGCTCTTTTCTTTGATGCTAAAATCGCACATCGACTAACATCGGTTTCTTTTGTAGATCCTGGAGGATTTTAACAAAATAAGATAACCAGTGTTAAATATATATTCCTACCTCGATCAAAAATTTCGATCCCTTCTCCTTTCATCTTGCAAAACAATTTTTCTTGTAGCCGTTTCACTTCTGATTCTTTCTCTTCCAGTTGTTCTTTTAAAGACGCCAGTTCATCCTACAAATTTTATATTTGATTAAATTTTGATTATGAATACAAGAGAGTATCAGAGAGTATGCTCTCAAATCAATAATTAGTTTTTGTGAATAAAACAGAAAACTACAAGAATTTAGACGCAAACTTCAGAAATCAGACAGCGCCAATGATACACAAGAAGCAAGACAATTATTAAAATCCAATTTATAATAATTATGGTGTAATTATTCCAAGTTTCTCTGTGACCAAATTAAAAAAGAAATCTTTTAAAGTGTAAGTAGGACTAAAGTAGCTCTCAGGTTTACGTTATATTAAAGTAAAAATCTGACCAAGTTAACAAAAAAAGATAATCAAATTAGATGTTTAGTGTCATAAAAACAAAATAAAATGCAAATTAGAAAATATATATTAAGACTTGCTTGACATTTATTCAGCATTTTAAGGTTGCCTGGACCAGGAAGAGCTTAATTAGTGGGTAAGGGAGCAGGTGATGAACAACTTTAGCCAAATCTTTGGACTAAATAATTTACCTTCATTACTAAGAAAACAGAACAAAATTTTCTACTACCACGGGAAAAAATGGACTTTTAAG